>CM077255.1:27728942-27733942 GCA_039654775.1 Spinibarbus caldwelli
TGCCAGAGATTTGCTATGCATTTGCAAGAATGTTTTTAACAGTTTTTAAGGACTTTTATGTAGTTTTTAATGTGGCTACTAGGATGTTGCTATGCAGTTGTTGGGTGTTCCGTGTAATTGATTGAGTGTTGCTATACAGTTGTTAGGGTGTTCTTGGGTGATTGCCAGAGAGCTGCTACACAGTTTCAAGGGTGTTTCAGGAAGTTTCTACATGGTTGCTCGGGTACTGCTGTGTAGTTGCTAGGGTGTTTTGGGTGCTTTCCAGTATGTTGCCATCAGTTGCTAAGATCCTCTAGGCTGTTGCCAGGCTGTTACTATGGTGTTCCTGGAGGTTGCCAAAGTGCCGTTTTGCAGTTGCTAGGGTGTTCTCAACAGTTGAAAGGGAGTTTCTATTCATTTATAAGAGTGTTCAGTTTCTAGTGTTTCAGTCTCTAGTGTTCAGTTCAGTGTTTTGGGTAGTTTCTATGTGACTGCTAGGGTACTACTATGCAGTTAATAAAATTTACTCAAAGGTTGCAAGGGTTTCTGGTAAAGTGTTAGGCTTATGATACACGGGGCATCTTTTTGAGCAATGTTGCCGGGCAACTTTGGGCAATGTTGCAGTCAAGAGGCAACCAGGTGAGACACAGGGCCCACAACCGATCTAAAATATTTAGATGGAAATTTGTTACTCATTCTCAATGGGAATGTGCCCAAGCAGAGTTTTGTAACAAAGTATTTAGTTACAAATTACAAATACTTGCTCATCAAATGTATTTAATTTAAAATACAAGTAATTTGTAACTTGAAAACACAAAAATACAAACAATATTTACAAGCAATCAAGAGCAAGTAGCTAACTTTTGCTTTTAACTTAAAGTTGCATGACTGACTGTAGAAGGGCAGAAATTTCATCAAAAATATCTTAATTTTTGTTCCAAAGATGAGCGAAGGTCTTACAGGAGTGGAATGACACGAGGGTTAACAACAAAAAATATATGGTACTCGTGTGTACTGATATGTTATTTACTAATGCAAGGAAATGTAAATAAGAAGCATCTTGTGTTAAATAAATAAATAAATGTATAAATAGTGTTGTGCTTTTTTGTAAAGAAAGATGTTGTATTATCTGAGAATAAAATGAACTACTAGATTATGTATTTTGAGTATTTTAAATACAAAATACTGTCTCTCAAAGTATTTAATTACAAATTACATTTGATGTTTTTTTTTGTTCAGCAAAATACAAATGACTAAATACGTATTTTGTAATTAAATACGTATTTCAAATACATTTAATTAAAATACTGCTCATCTCTGTGCCCAAGCAAAATTGCTTAAAAAGTTGCCCTGTGTATCATCACCCTTAAAGTGTTCCTATGTACGTGCTAGGGTCCTCCAGGTAACTGCCATGCAATTGCCATGGTTGTTAGAGTCTTGCTAAACAGTTACTAGGGTGTTCCAGAGTGTTGCTATACTATTGCTTGGGTGTTTTAGGTAGTATGTGCATGGCTGCAAGGCTATTGCTATGCAGTTGCTAGGATGTTGCCAAAGCATTGGCATGCAGTTTCTGGGTCTTTTAGGTGGTTACCAGGGCATTGCTAATCTGTTGCTAAGGTGTTATGGGTAGTTTTGGGTGGTTGCTAAGGTACTGCTATATTGTTAGGGTGTTCTGGGTGGTTGAAATGGCATTTCAGGTGGTTTCTTGGTAACAGCTATGCAACTGCTAGGGTGTTCTGGATCAATTAGTAACTTAACACCACACATATCCTGAACAAGACACATGATTTGAGGAATCCTTTATTAGTTTAGTGCACAAACGCTGCAGGACAACACACTCTCAACTTTAATACTGCCTGTTGATCAGATCATTAATCTGCAGTAATAGTGATCTACAGCACAGATGCTTTGATGCAGTGAAGTCTGAGGACTCCAGGACATTTGTGTGTGCTGTACTGTAAGTACTGCTTGTTCCCACATAATGAATCGTTTCAAGCCTGAGCTCATGTTGATAACAGCAGGATTTTTCAGTGTTTAGAATCATCTGTTTGTCCTTCTACCTTCACAAGTTCTTCTGTCTCTGGCACAGAGAGGAACCTCCAGGTGATGCTGATGTGAGGCTGGTCTGCATCAAACATTCAGCACGGAGATGAGGACCAGAGTTCACTTTACTCTCATTAGATGGAATGGGGCTCGAGATGCTCATACACCTTCAGGCTGAAATTTCATATGAGTTTCTCACCAAAAGCTTCTTCTAGCCACTCTTTTTAATAAAGCACTTCAACTCTGCTTTAAGGCTTATTTGATGACCCTAAAACTTCTTCAGTCATTGTCCTGACAGGGACTGTTCAAGGACGTCTTGGATCTGTTTCTTTGGTTCATGCATGGTGTTTTCTTACAAATGAAATAGAAACTGAAATGACTGTGCTCTGTTGAGAATGCACCCAGGCACGTGAATTCACTCATCTCAAATGCACAGATGGGAGATTTAAAATAATCATGATGTATGTGAAGTACCTGAGAGAATTTATTGGTCTTTACTCATATTAATATTATTATTATTATTATTATTACTGCTATGTAATTAACCAAATTCAATTTACTGTAGTCATTGTTAAGCATTCTGTGTTTTTCTCAAACAGGGTTACTGCATGTTTTATGAATGTAAATTTAGGACTTTAAGACCTTTTTAAGACCAAATAAAGAACATTTAAGATATAAACTGAATGACTTATGGCTTGAATATCTCCACTAGAATATGAAACAAAGATATGATCACACTGAAGAAAAGTCTTGCTTTTCATCAGTATTTTTGTCTTGTTTTCCAGTGCAAATGTCTAAAGATTCTTAAATCAAGATACATTTATTGGAGAAAATATAAGATAAGTCTTGTTTTAATGAGAAATTGCTAAAAATATAGTGAGTTTTTGATTAAAACAAGAACAAATATCTGCCAACGGGCTCAGACAAACTTAATTTAAAGGGAATAAAGTTTTCATTCCCCACTGACAGATATTTGTTCATGTTTTAAGCATAAACACTTCATTTTGCTCTTTTTTTTTTTTTTATAAAAACAAGATTTCATATGTTCAATTTGCATCTCAAGATATTTGTAACAAAACGAAATTGAGGAAGATAGATTTAATGGAAGCACAATGTAGATGTGACTTACAGCTCCAAAGTATGGGGCCTGATGGACCACTCCTGTACCGTCATCATCACGCACATAGTTATCCACCACCACCGAGAACGCACCACTCTCCTTACACTGAGAAGAAAAACACGCATTTATCAAGACCACATCTGACATCATAAGATGAAGTGCTTTACACAGAAACACTTGTGCGAGTGTCATAACATCCTGACTAATGACGAGATTAGAAGAAGCGGATTTGGTGCAGCTTTACCCACTCAGAAGGTGCATGGATTAAAACAACAGAACTAAGCAAAAGAGATGCATTTATTTTAATGCCAAAATATTGCTCAGCATTCTGTCAATGTTTCCTCAATCTATGTTCTCCTTAAAGAAATGTGAGAGTTTGAAACGGTCAGCGACTGTGAATCAATCTGCAGTGACACAGCTTTACACTGTTTACCTTGATGAAGTACTCAAACAGAGGCTTGTATTTTTTGCCCTTCAGGGTCTTGCCAGGAAATCTATAAAAGACAAAAACACACTTTATTAACACTGAACTACAACCACGGAGCGGTTAGAGAATTACTGAAGGAGCTGAAACATAAGGCAATGATGCCAAAACTCTCCTTGACCTTTGAGAATATGAACATTTACAAGGGTCTACGATTGATCAATACAGAAGAAACAGGTGGGAATTTAACTCAAACTGTTACTCGAGTTACGAACAGACAGTCTCGGGCGTTTTGTGAGCCAGAGAACACATGTCCTGTTTCTGAACCACTGTCACATTTACAATCTAGTCAATTCAGACATCAATTAATCGTTATGTTGCTCCAAACCCATATGACTTTCTTCTGAAGAACACAAAGGAAGCACTTGTGAAGAATGTTCACGCTGCTCTGATCCATATAATGAACGTGGAAATAAAATTCAAATTTTCCCACAAAGATATCATATTATTTCAGGAGTATTGTAACACAGCCCATGAGTCTTTAAATGACAATTGTATGCTGCTTTAGCTTTGCTTTTGAAGCTGGAAGGTCATTCGTTGTTAACTGAATGGAAAAAAAGCGACCTTTTCTTTTGTGTTGCACAGATGGAACAAAGACAACATTAGTGTGAGTGAATGCATTGTTTTTTATGCAAACATCAAGAAGTGAAATCAACTCTACTTGTGCTTCTCATTCCAGTCACATCATCTCCTGCTGAAGAACATTAATCAAAAGCAGAGAAATATTAATCGATAATAGCAGTTCGGCTCAGGACTAATCCCACAATACCTCAGCTTACTGTTATCAGCCCAGCACACCACACACTGCTCAGAGAAACGCTCAACACACACAAACACACACACACACACACACACACACAGCTCAGGACATAGGAGACTCACTGCACTATTTTACACTTTTGGTAAAACTGCAGATAAAACTGCATTTTAGGTACTTTCATAAACATTATCTGTTGTGAGAAAAACAGTGAGGTGGAATTCAGATCAATGGACTACTTGCACAACCACTTGTGTTCTGCTTTATAGGGCTCAGGCGTTTAATAGTGTTCAGCACATACAGACAGTTACACAGGAGAACGCTGATTAGATTAAAACAATTAAAACAATGAATCATTCAATCATCATACTGAACCTGCTTCAATGCAGCTAGAACTATATTTAGTCATACTTTATTTTAAGGACTAATTCTCACTATTAACAAACCACTATAACTTTTGTCTCAAACTCCTAATTTGCTGCTTACTAATAGTTAGTAAGGTAGTTGTTAAGTTTAGGTATCGGGTAGGATTAGGGATGTAGAATATGGTCATGCAGAATGTGTGCTTTATAAGTACTAATAAACAGTCAAAATGTTAATAATATGCATGCTAATAA
>CM077255.1:27738942-27943942 GCA_039654775.1 Spinibarbus caldwelli
AAATGATGAAATCAGCTCACGTCCACTTGTGTCTGAACAGGGCTATAGCTGCATGTGTATTTTAACAGTAGTGAAGGCAGAGATCTCACCACACGGTCTCCATGAACCACGGGTACAGCGTCTTATAGTCGTTTCTGAAGTCAATCCAGCGGCCCATTCGTCTCACCGACATCTGACAGAGTCACAATAATAACACTGTGATTGATTAGATTTACAACCATGTGAACTAATATCACACAAAAATATCATATCACTTATATGGTGCTTTTTTGGGTCCTTATGAACAGTTATATGGAAGAGAGTTGCAAGACAATTCTTCAACAATTCTTCATTTGTTTCATATAAAAATGACAGGATAGGGGTACAAGGAAGAGTAAGACAAAAAAAAAAAACACAGTTGTTCCATTAAAATCAAAGGTGTTTGGCTGATGCTGACCATCTGAGGTTTATTCTGTCTATTGATGTGTACAGGCTCATTCACACCAACTATAAACATAACGACAACTATATCAGCATCCACACCAGCAGATGATGATGTTTGGTTTATTATAGGCACTCAGCAGTTTTGTCGTCTGCTGCTTTAAAGGCTCAAGCTCGTTAAAGCAGGATGGATTCTGATTGGCTGTTTTAATCATTCATCAGCTGGAAAAAAAAAATAAAAAAAATCAACAATATCATTTCTCTGTAGCATTATTGTTATTGTTGAGGTGTGGACTTACAATTATATTAAATATATTACAATTATTAAGATGTATTATCAGTCTCTACCATGATGACCAATCAGTCTTGTGTGTTTAAAATTCACTGCCATAAGAAGTACTTTTTTTTTTTTTCAAAATGAGAGAGCATTTTTTTCTGTGTTGTATATGAGGATTGTTGTTATGAGAGCTTCTCTTGTATTGAACCTGGCACTCTTTTAGCTGTACTAACTGAACGTTACTCAGGCCCTATTAATTAACACACGTACCTCCCACTCGTCAGCGTATCTCATGACGATGCTCCTGCACTGCTTGTTGTACTCCGCGATGCCCATCTTAGCCACATCCTCAGGTCCTTTGATATTAAGCCCTTTATCAATCTCATATTCCTGAAGAACAACAACAAATCACAGATGCAGAAAACACACTGCCGACCGTCAACCACAGGCTTTATGAGAAAACATTTAAAAACCTTTTAGGGTTGAAAAGCACATTAGTTTCAAGTAGGGGTGTGCTATATATATCGTCTGTGATTGTTGTTTTAACGATGTGCGAATTGACATTATTGAGTGTATCACATTCTATTAATTCTAGTAGGTTAGACTAGTGCATGTGTGCATTTTGAGTGTGTTCTTTCACTGCATGATTCAGTCTATTAAAATGCATTTAGAATAATCACAAAATTCAAGATATGGGGGCAGAAAATGTATACATTTATATAATTTCATGTAGTTAATCAATATCACATGCAGAGTGCCAGTTTTTCACCTCCAGAAAACAGCATGATTACAAATGTGATATTGAGTTCACACAACAGTTCAATAAAGAACAAGTTAATATTAAGAGACTTAAGTCGCCTGTTTTTGCTCTATTTGGCCAACAATAATAATTCCAAATACAGCCACAGCACTGTTTTGCGTCTCTGAGCAACATGACGGCGTTTCGTTCCTGAATGAATCAACCGTTTAAATGATGCAATGACTCACTCATTAACAGTGACTTGCTGCCACCTGCTGGCGGTTTCACATTAAAAGTATCTTTTCATTTTTTAAATAATTTCAAACATCAGTATTCAATATTTTATGTTTAAAATATCAAAACATTATTTACGCACTATGCAGGTTAAATGCATGCATGTCCCTCTGAGCTGCTACTTATGCCACTTCAGACGCAGCTTCTGTGTTTCCGCTGCATTGCAAAGATGAGTTTAGTTGATACTGATTTCATTTGCTTGGTAACAGCCCAAAAATATCTTATTATTCTGACTGATTAAAAGTAAGAATTTGAAAAAAAGAAAAAATTTAAAAAGTAAGAATTTGAAAAGTAAGAAAAAATTTAAACTTATTGGAAAAGATTAATTTCTATCACTGCTGTGAACTGACCACACAGAATATGAAGAATATCAAAAACTATAGGAGTCAGCTGTCCACGGTAGTCCTTAATGTACCAGCGCAATGTACACACTCGGCGAAATGTCGTCTAATTATCGTTATTATGGAGATATTATTTTTGTGTCAATATTGCACACCCCTAGTTTGAAGTATTTGATGAAGAGAGTGATCCTCACCACCGGCAGGCCGTGGCAGTCCCAGCCGAACCTGCGCTCCACGTGGAAGCCGTTCTGATGGGCAAACCTGGTCACGATGTCCTTGATGGTTCCAGCCAGAATGTGGCCATAGTGAGGCAGACCGGTGGCGAAGGGCGGCCCGTCGTAGAACGTGAACCTGAGACACAAACACACATCAGCATCAGAATCACATGTGGAGGAGAGGAACATTATAATATACTGCTGATACACACACACACACACACACACACAGAGAGAGAGAGAGCACTGCGTCCCTGCACACTGAGAAGCATCTATATGTAAAAATAAATAAAGTGTTGTGTATGTCAAAGTAAATTTATCTAAGGGTTATATATATTTCTGCAGGATTTTTAAGCTCAAATTTAAGACTTTTTAAAACCTTTTTTTTTAAGACCTGTTCAAATAAAATTAATACCACATGAGCGGGGTAGCGCAATGTCTTTTATTAAACTGTAAAATGACTGTAAAAAGCATAATTTACAATTCAGATACAAGTTTTCACAAAAACAAAGTTTTGTAAAATGATCAACTTTACATTTCAGCTTTTAAACCATTTTTAAGAAAATGGATAAGTCAAAAGTATTAATATTGATTTCAACAATTATTATCAATAAATTATTATATAAATTAAATAACATGAATTAGGGGTGTGCGAAACTGGCAAAAAATGATATCTCTATATTTTCTGGGATTTTATCGATAACGATAATTAGACGATATTTTGCTGAGTGTGTTATTGTGCTGGTATCTTAAAGATTACCATGGACAGCTGACTCCTGAATTTTTTTGATATTCTTCATATTCTGTGTGGTCAGTTCACAGCAGTGATAGAAATGAGTCTTTTCCAACAAGTTTTATGGGCATTTTTACCTTTAAGCCATTTTTTCTAAAAGTGTGCATAATCCTTTAAGTCAAATTCTTGCATTTGAGCTGTTACCAAGCAAATGAAATCAGTATCAACAAAATGTATCTTTGCAATGCATCTGAAGTGGCATTTAGATGTATTTACACACTCTTTAATGCAGCTCAGAGAGACATAGAATGCTAACCTGCACAGTTACAAATGCATAAATGATATTTCGATATTTGAAACATAAAACGTTGAAAACTGATGTTTGAAATTATTTTAAAAAAATATGAATATACTTTAAATGTGAAATTAAAACGGCCAATAGGTGGCAGTATGTCACTGTTAATAAGTGAGTCATTGCGACTGAACCGAATCATTTAAACGGTTGATTCATTCAGGAACGAAACACCGTCATGTTGCTCAGAGACACAAAACAATGCTGTGGCTGTGTTTGGAATTATTTTTATTGTAGAAATAGAGCAAAAACAGCCAATATGGTGTCTAAAACGTAAGTCTCTTAAAATGAACTTCTCGTTTATTGAACTGTTGCATAAAATCAATATCACATTTGTAATCGTTAATTTTTGGAGAAAAAAAAAAATGGCACTCTTTGTGTGATATTAACTATATGAAATGATATAAATATAGGCTATACATTTTCTGCCCCCATATCTTAAATGATGTGATCAGTCTAAATGTATTTTAATAGACTGAATCGCACGCACTCTAGTTTAAGCTATGTTAACTGATCCATTCTCTGTCAGCAGGTGTCGCGTTTGGCTGAAATATAAGAGTTTTCCCGGTAAAGGCAGAACACAAAGCAGCGCAGCACCGGACTTTGAACGTGCAGCGCTCATGTTTATTTAATCAAATCATAGCCTTTTGAAGTTTAATCGTCACATTCAGCCATATCGCAATTCTTGTCTTTCCGTCTCCAAATTTAAGACCTCTTGAAATCATAATTAAGACTTTCTTATACAATTTAAGACTTTTTAAGGTCTTAAATTTGATACAACTAAATATAAGACTTTTTAAGACCCTGCGGAAACCCTGTATATGCAAGTGTTCAAATGATTTTAAAGAAAATAATTATTTTTCCATCAAGGATGCATTAAATTGATCAAAAGTGACAGTAAAGCCAGAATGTTACAAAAGATTTCTATTTCAGATAGAAGCTGTTCTTTTGAACTTTCTATTCATCTGTGAATCCTGAAAAATAAAATATATTTCATAAATAAAAATAAAATAAATATTTCAACAAAAATATTGTGCAGCACAACTGTTCTCAACATTGATAATAATCAGAAATGTTTCTTGAGCAGCAAATCAGCATATTAGAATGATTTCTGAAGATCATGTGACACTGAAGACTGGAGTAATGATGCTGAAAATTCAGCTTTGATCACAGAAATAAATTACAGTGTAACAGATATTCACATAGAAAACAGCTTTTTTAAATTGTAAAAATATTTCACAATTTTACTGTGTTTTTGACCAAATAAATGCAGTCCTGGTGAACAGAAGAGCTTTCTTTTAAAAACTTGAAAAATCTTACAGACCCCAAACGTATGAATGGTAGTGTATATTGAAGAATATAAATATTAGATGAAAGACTTAAACCAAATGGAAATTAGAAACATTATCTTGGCAACTAACTGAAATAAGCTGAAGCACTAAAATTGAATCAAAAACATTAAATCAAAACTAAAACTTGAAATGAAATTTAAATTAAAAATCAACTTAAGTATTTTTTCCAAAAAAAAAATAAATAAATAAAAATAAAAAAATTATGCATATCAAAATTATTAAAAAATAAATAAATAAACACATTTAACACTTAACTGTCACTCACAGTTTTGAACATAGTCATTAAAGTGCACTATCCAAACTTATTTTTTTTATAAATCACGAACTAAAACATTTTGTAACATGATTTTGATGTACCATGTCCATGGTAACGCAATGCAATGTCTGATTTTATAATGGATTTCAAAGGACGAATTGAGATTTTAAGTTTTCAATTGATATACAATTTCTTATGATTTCTAAAGCGTGACAGGGAAAAAAGACAACTAAGAAGACTTTCAGCTCTGAACTCCTGTTATGATGTAAATTTTTCAGGTGCACTCTTGTCATAACTTAAATGACAAAAAGAAAATATACAAATAAAAGCTTATTCAAAAGATTAATAATAACTACAGGAGTATTCAAATGAGAGTAAAGTCAGACCTGGGCCGGTTCTTGCTCTGTTTGAGACACTCCTGGAAACAGTCCTTGTCCAGCCAGAGCTGCAGGATTCGCTGCTCCTCCGACGGGAAGTGGATGGACTCTGACACCGCCTCCAGCATTCTGACCACACACACACACACACACACACACACACATCATCATCATCATCATCATCTGTCTGACACAACCGAAAAAATCACTCCTCTCATCTCCAAATCAAATCAACACAAAGATAAAAGTAGCTTCTATTAAAACTGAACTGGCACTTTCAGCACAACAGGAGAAACACTGGAGAATATCCCTTTGAAATAAATAAATATCGTGGATGTCAAAAGCCAAAAATAATGACTTCAAATGACAAACAAATAAATGTGGCTGCTGAGGCCTCACAAACTCAATATGAGCCAGAGAATTATTCCTCACCATTCAATTAAATACATATATAACATAATATAAAAATACACACTTAATAGCTTCTGAATGTCCACACAGGTCAACAAGACAGAAGGCACATAACCAGTTTGAGAGGGTTTAGTTTGATTTCTCTGAGCTGCTGTACACACAACAATTAGACGATTAAACCTTCATCATCATCATCATACTTTATATAAAGGTGAAACGCAAAGATCTGTCTGATAGTACAGTCCTAACACACACAGACGTTCATTATATGCACTCCTGTTAAAAACCTGTTAGTTATTAACGGATATGAAGCAGCTGAATGATGATGAAGATGAGCTGCCATCACGCACAGCTCGTCCTTCTCTATATATCTCTCTATATATATGTGTCCAATAAAACAGAGCAGTTATTATCTGTGTGTGAAAGTTCTGAATGAAGATAAACTCACATGCGGACCGTCGCCGGTGAGCGGAGACAGCGGAAATGATGCAACTGACGGAAACACTGAGCGGAAACAGGCAAGCGGCTCTGTCAAAATAAAAGCCCTGATGTAATGAAGAACACATATCTCAGCAGGCGCAGTAAGCTTTAGTGAATGTTTCATCAGATTTTAGATTTTAAAGAAAACCTTAGACTAAATAAATAAATAAATAATAATAACACGGCAATAACACCTTTTTTTCTTGTAAATATATTATAAGCATTAAAATGGGACCAGGTTTTCAATCTAAATTTCTTAATAATCACTATTACAATTCATGGGAAGATGACAAATTCAAATTGTTAAACATATTGAATGGAAGCATAAACATAAGTCATGGGTATCTGTAAAACAAACACATTTGGTGTTTATACCTCCAGAGCTGTAAGTGTACTGCTCTGACCCTTCTGGACAATGAGTTCCTGACAAATCCTCACATCTGTCCTGTTTAACCCTTGAGCTTCTTGAGTCTGCTGATGTATGACAGTCAGGGAATGCTGCTGAACTTGTTTCAAGATTGATAAAGATCAACTCCTCACATCTTCAGCACTCAGTCATGTTTTCTGTGATTGATATCATATGATTCTTTGGTAATTGAGCAACTAGATTTACTGGAATATATCTTCAAGGAACCCTAATAAATAAAGAAAAAAGAAACATCCCTTTTCTCAGGACACTGTATTTTATAGATCATTTTGTAAAATCCAAATAGGTTTTTCTCATGCTTATTGAATGAACATTAATTATTATAGCAGCTGTGGATCAGTCCTTAAGATGCTTACAGTTCCAATAATTATGACTCTGTAAACCACCAGAAGAAAGATGTCCAGGGTTCATGATTTTTTTATGTTAATACAAATATGTACACATAAGAAATTAGCTGAAAATAAAACTGACTGAATGTGAGAGGACTTACGACTATAATCTTATGAAATAAAAATGAAATGATAGATTTGAATGTGAACTAAAAACTGCAACTCTTTTGTTAGCAAAACATTGATACATGACAATTAATGTGCGTATCACAGAGAGTTGAAGAGTCTTTTTTTTGCACACATTGTAACTGGTTTCACTGGTTTAGGACATGAATGGATGTATTTCTGTAGCTAGTTTAATCGTAGTGACATAAATGTCATTGAGTACTTGATTTCTGACAAACTCAACTGTAGAAGCACATGATTTTTAACTGAAAAGAGAATTATGAAGTGTTTAATTTAGCCTCCAACACTGACCTCTCATCATCTGTTGCGCTCAGATACATATTCACTTATTTTAAAGGCAGGGGAAAATCCATTGTGATCAGTAAAGTCATGATTAGGAATATCCAGAATTCACAGAGAAAAGATTATTATTATTAGGAATAGTGTGTCAGTCTGTAATGAAATCTTAAGTTTTAAGCCCTCTGAGCAGAAAAAAAACATCAAAAAGGTGAGAGTTAAGTCACAGCTCAGATATCTAAACATTGCGAGATATAAAGATATTGGTAAATACAGACACGTTCATGACAAATGAAGTGATTATTTTTGCTCTACTCTGAGGCTCCTTAGTAATTGCATGGAATAATTGATGATTATAGAAGCCGTTTCCACTACTAAATAAAACCAGAGTAATTGTGACTTTTTTCACAATTGTTTATATCCCACAACTCTAAATTTTATAACAAGCAATTGTGAGTTATGCAGTCAGAATTGATATAAACATATGAAAAAAAAAGTCAAATTGCAAGATATAAACTCACGAAAGAGTCATTACTGTTTTAATTTTTATCCCATATAACGAGCAATTGATTTATCAGAAAAGTAATGCATGCGTGCATTTTGTATGATTATTTTTTTTAGCTTATTTTAAGTTCATACTCCACTTTTTACACCCGTATATGACATTTTAAGGGATCTAAACTTTCCTTCAAACATAATGTCCTCATTTAGTGTAACATATTTGTGCCAGAGAAGCAAGTCACTTACAAGGGAACCTACACTTCTGCATGTAAAGCACGTGTGTGTGTTAATGGAGAGCATTTCTAGTAAAGCCACTGTAGAATGTAATAATCACCTGACACATCTGGAATGAGGCTCATGAGCTCAGCAGGTGGATCAGATCATCACTGAAACCTCCAGAAACAGCGCATTCGACTCACTGTGTGTTTACATGCAACAACAACCAAATCAGAGACACAGACACTCTTTGTCAAAGCATGGCTTTATTGTGGATGGTATAAAGTCCTTCTGGAGAACATCTGTACAGCGTTGACTCTCTGGGGTCTTTCCTCATCTATTTGGAAGCCGCTTTCTTGGCGATGGTCTTCAACCCCTTCTTGTTGTGTTTCTTGGCAAAGCGCATGTTCCTCAGGAACTTAGGGTCCACCTGAAACACAACACACGTGTTAAACACTAAATCACATTTGAACATGTTTTCTAAGCCGTGTGCACAAACAGACTGAGCAGCATAAGATTCAATTTTCATTTCTGGAGCAGGAACAATTAAATCATTAAAAAGATCATATAAAAGTATATGTCTGTTTACAACAATTTTGATTTGAATGTTATAATAACAATAAACAGCCATTTAATTTGGACTTTGATTTTTACACATCATTATAGAAACTTCTTTCTTTCTATATTAAGTATTTCTATACCAAAGAATTGCTGCTACATAAACATTAGACATGTGAATCCATACTATTCAAAGACTATCTGTCCTAAATAGCATTTCAAATTAGAATTAGAGCCTTCTGAATAACAGTGTGCTAAGCCCAGAGGTTTCCTACCCATGTTATATTTCACCTGCAACAGAACGGTGAACTTTTCTGAAGGAATGTTTGGTCGTTAACCTTTATAGGCATCAATATGCACACATGAGGAGAGCTCTCCAAATCAAAGACTGCAGATCAACCTGTCTCTTCACTTCACCTCCAATGCACTGGGAATTCAAGGGTGCATTTACATGAAAATGTGCTAAAAACAGAAGAGTTTTTCCCTTTGCATTTTTTGGTGTACGGATGACAACATTGTCGAAACAATCCCAGTTCACAAGAATCCGCAAAAATGACTGAAACCACTGGATCATTCATGCCAGGCCAATAGTTGGCCATATTACTTTGTAAAGAAACACTATGTGCCTCTAAACATAACATTCCTATAGACTGAACACATAATATGCATGTGCATGTTATGCGCAGACATTAACAGACACATTTGCATAAGTTTGTAAGTGAATAGCCAAAATGTGTAAGTTTTCCAATTTTAGATGGTAATTTGTGAAGAAATAGTTTTTCTTAGCAGAACTAGTATGTAAATTGGGATGCATTGTGTGTGATACTAACATGTGCTTTAACTCCTCACTGTGTTCATTCTCCATGACCACTCTATTAGTGTCTTATCAGAAAGCAAGTGCTGTTGCATCACAGGATGATGACCAGTCATTTCTATCAGATTTGCTCTGGTGCAGATTGTGCTGAGCATCAACGAGACCAGGGGTCGGCAACCCGCGGCTCTTTCATCCCTCTGCGGTGGCTAGTATATAAACTATTATACTGATTATACAATCATAACCATAAAATTGTCATTTGTAAAATGTATATCAAAAACATTATAGAAGACAAATGATTGGTTATTGTCCAGCAGTGTATTTTATTTCTTAGACAATTAAAAATAAGCTATAAGTTTTTTGTTTTTTTTGTCAATTAGACATACATAAATATTATTAGGCCTATTATTATTACTACTACATCTGACTTTTCTGCCCCCCTCACTTCTGAAATGATTGCTGCTCCCCTGCCCTGTACCATAACTGAATATAAAACTTTAGCTATATGCCGTATCATCTTATTTGGGGATCAAATATTTTGTGGCTCCATGTGAATTTTATTCAGTGGGAAAGTGGCCAAAATGGCTCTTTTGACATTGAAGGTTGCAGACCCCTGAACTAGACACACAACTGAGATCATTCAACTGTGACCCAGAGCAAGATATTCAGAAAGCCTCTTCAGCTTTGAACCGCATGCCCCTCACACACAGCGTCACAGATGTTCAGAGGGATGCAGATGATCTCTTACCCCTTTCAGCGACTCATAGCGATGAGACCTTGGCTTCTTGATGCCGTTCCTGTGCCACTTACGAGCTGCACAAACACACAGATCAGTCAGTTCAACACTCACCAGCGTTGCCATTTTGTTGCTAAATTTAGTGACTTTTCAGACTACCCTAGCAACTTTTTCTTCCAAAAGCACCTAGCAACAAATCTAGTATTTTTAAAAATTATCTGGCAACTTTTAGCAACTTTTCATAAGTGACTCAAACAATAAAAAGGCACAAATTTACCATTTAAATTACACAAAAAGAGGAAACCAAAGATGCCTAGCAGTACACAAATCATGTGAATTAAGTTTTGAATTTAAAAAGAATTTAATAATTGTTCATTTATGATATACTTTGTTAGTAGCTTGTACCGGTGATTGTTGATCCGTTAGTACACTATAAGAAAAATATCTAGAAAAATGGAAAAGGCACTAATAATTTTCCATGATATTATCTGTTGTAACTGGAAACACAAAACAATGTGTAATTTAAAATGCAGGTAAAATTCTTTCATATTAACAGATTGTTCCCTATTTTCAAACTTTTCTTAGAGTGTAGCATACTAACTAACTACTAATACACTGCTTAAAGCATAATTGTTGAGAATGTGTAGTATTACTAGTTTACTAGCTATTATAAATACTTAAATTGTAATCATTCAAAAAAAGTGTTCAATAATTAAATGTATTTAAAAACACAGTTATTTAAATCTTAATATTATGCATATTATTTTACAATCAAATTAAATTAACAAAATATTTTTTGCTGAGATTTGATGTTGTGACAATTTTGCGCCGTGATTACGTAATGACATCACAACATCATTTAGCAACAAATAGACCTTCCTTTCAGTGTTGCCAGATTGGGTGGTTTTGAATTTGATTGTGTGGATAAAATTGGCTTGAGCGGATGGACAAAATATGGGCTGGTTTGGGGTCAGTTTGGCGGTTTTCAAACATATAAATTGAATAGGTTAATTGGTTAACAAACAAGCCCAAGTGTGCATGTACTGCATCCAGTCAGTCATCACAAGGTTACTGAACACACACACTGCAGAGGCCTGGTGCTGATGTAAATGTCAACAGCTGTGTTTACAGCCAATCAGAGGGATCAGCAGACAGACGTGATGATTCATGAGTGACAGGTTTTTAGTGTAATAAATTATAACGGATCTGACTTTGAACTTTTAATGTAGTATGACTGTATATTCAAGTAATCACAATGCCTAAATATAAAGAGTGAGATGAAGCCTCCATCACTGCAACTCTGAAATCAGCACATTTGAATTAATCAAAATCTAAACTAAATATCTCGGTTTATATGATCCTGTCTTTTATCTTTTAATAGGTCCAGATTGATAAATCCTTGAAAACTGCTAGACTTGAAGTTCTGTATTATGTTCTACAATATGAACTTCACAAGAGGCTTCCTCTGGTTCTGTGTAAAACTATAGAGCGACACGAAGGTAAGCACATCGTTTTATTTTATTAATTGTCTGATTATAATTCAGTATGTATGAATGAATGACAGTTTTGACGGTCATGGTGTGTGTATACCTGCTAATTACACTGCTTTTTCCTATCACTTATATTGGGCACTTTCTGCATTTAAATAGGATTATTCTGACTGTTGACACTGAAAATGATTCATGTGGGTATCGGTTAATTTCTTTCTGACAGTCTGCTTGTATATTTCATTTATGTTCTCTTTAACTCTTTAAGTAGGCTCCCCGATTTGATCCGTTTACCTGGGAAATTTATCTAACGTTATATACATATATATTATTTTGTTTTAAGGAGTTAAAAATGGCCCTTATCAACCTTGATTCACATATCCCATCACATTATTTTGAGAGTCAAAGTTTTGTGCGGTTTTTGTGAGCTTTAGCAGCGAGCAGAGTTCAGTCAGACACTTACACTGGTTGTGTGTGGTGTGGTTCTTCGACTTAGCCATTTCTGATCGCGATCTGCTGGAGGAAGAGCAGAGTCAGTGATAAACAACAGCTTTCAGACTCACAGAGTTTACTTCAGACTGTTTCTGAGCATCGCACCGGTTTAATGTGCGACTGAGACTGGACTCGCACTTATTAACCATCTGAGCGCCATGCTAACAGCTACAGCTAACAGCCTTCTAATTATTTACTCCTCCATCCGCGCGCGCTCAGCCTCAATAGCGCTCGTGCGCTGCGTGATAAGAGTCACTCAACACAGCTCTGAACTCCTGCTTCAATAACACTCTTCATTTCTGGAGGATTAATTCAGATTTTACTAACATGGAGACAAACTCAGTACCTGCCACACGAAGCGCACGACAACCGGAAGAGAGAGAGAGAGAGCAAGGCATTGTGGGAGATAAGAGTCCCCTTCGCCGGATGCGAAGTACGACAAAATGTAAACAAACACAGTTTTAGAAACATAAATATGTTATTTCGCTTTTAATTCTCAATACATGTAGTGTTTTTGAGTGAGTCCGGACTGGGTAATGTAAGTTTGATGTAATGGAAGGCTGATAGAGGAATATGATTTTTATTTTTATTATTATTCAAAGAACAATAACATACAATATATCATCTAGAAATAACATCAAAAAGAAGAAAAGGAAAAGAAAAAGAAAAAAAGATTGAAAGATAAATTGCAACAAATAAAACAGTTGCCAGGGGGAAGAAAGTACAAAAGTTCAACACAAGGATACAAGATACACACCTATACATATCAAAATCAAATAAATATTCGTACTTCAAAATATATATATATATATATATATATATATATATATATATATATATATATATATATATATAAAAGTTCACAAGCTTGCAAAGTTCCTACAGCTTTCTTATTCAAAGAGTCTCTGATACTGTCAATATACAGGTGCATCTCAATAAATTAGAATGTCGTGGAAAAGTTCATTTATTTCAGTAATTCAACTCAAATTGTGAAACTCGTGTATTAAATAAATTCAGTGCACACAGACTGAAGTAGTTTAAGTCTTTGGTTCTTTTAACTGTGATGATTTTGGCTCACATTTAACAAAAACCCACCAATTCACTATCTCAACAAATTAGAATACTTCATAAGACCAATAAAAAAAAAAAAAACATTTTTAGTGAATTGTTGGCCTTCTGGAAAGTATGTTCATTTACTGTATATGTACTCAATACTTGGTAGGGGCTCATTTTGCTTTAATTACTGCCTCAATTCGGCGTGGCATGGAGGTGATCAGTTTGTGGCACTGCTGAGGTGGTATGGAAGCCCAGGTTTCTTTGACAGTGGCCTTCAGCTCATCTGCATTTTTTGGTCTCTTGTTTCTCATTTTCCTCTTGACAATACCCCATAGATTCTCTATGGGGTTCAGGTCTGGTGAGTTTGCTGGCCAGTCAAGCACACCAACACCATGGTCATTTAACCAACTTTTGGTGCTTTTGGCAGTGTGGGCAGGTGCCAAATCCTGCTGGAAAATGAAATCAGCATCTTTAAAAAGCTGGTCAGCAGAAGGAAGCATGAAGTGCTCCAAAATTTCTTGGTAAACGGGTGCAGTGACTTTGGTTTTCAAAAAACACAATGGACCAACACCAGCAGATGATATTGCACCCCAAATCATCACAGACTGTGGAAACTTAACACTGGACTTCAAGGAACTTGGGCTATGAGCTTCTCCACCCTTCCTCCAGACTCTAGGACCTTGGTTTCCAAATGAAATACAAAACTTGCTCTCATCTGAAAAGAGGACTTTGGACCAGTGGGCAACAGTCCAGTTCTTCTTCTCCTTAGCCCAGGTAAGACGCCTCTGATGTTGTCTGTGGTTCAGGAGTGGCTTAACAAGAGGAATACGACAACTGTAGCCAAATTCCTTGACACGTCTGTGTGTGGTGGCTCTTGATGCCTTGACCCCAGCCTCAGTCCATTCCTTGTGAAGTTCACCCAAATTCTTGAATGGATTTTGCTTGACAGTCCTCATAAGGCTGCGGTTCTCTCGGTTGGTTGTGCATCTTTTTCCTTCCACTCAACTTTCTGTTAACATGCTTGGATACAGCACTCTGTGAACAGCCAGCTTCTTTGGCAATGAATGTTTGTGGCTTACCCTCCTTGTGAAGGGTGTCAATGATTGTCTTCTGGACAACTGTCAGATCAGCAGTCTTCCCCATGATTGTGTAGCCTAGTGAACCAAACTGAGAGACCATTTTGAAGGCTCAGGAAACCTTTGCAGGTGTTTTGAGTTGATTAGCTGATTGGCATGTCACCATATTCTAATTTGTTGAGAGTGAATTGGTGGGTTTTTGTTAAATGTGAGCCAAAATCATCACAATTAAAAGAACCAAAGACTTAAACTACTTCAGTCTGTGTGCATTGAATTTATTTAATACACGAGTTTCACAATTTGAGTTGAATTACTGAAATAAATGAACTTTTCCACGACATTCTAATTTATTGAGATGCACCTGTATATACTTCAGTCAACAAAACCATGAAATTGGGTTTCTTATAAATTTACACTTATGAATGTGAAATTTGGTCAACAAGAGTATAAGTAAATTAATTAAGTAAAAACACTGCTCCTCTTGGGTAGAATAATCAGTAAAGCCAAAGAGTACAAGGTCTTAAACACTGAATATTTTCAATGATAAACTTTACACCGTAGTCTAACTGAGTATGTACAGTGCCAAAATAAGTGCAAGACAGATTTCTGATATTCATTACAAAAAAAATACAATTTACATTTGTGAATTTTTGAATAAATAATGATTTGCTGGATAAAATCTGTGAATAAGCTTATAATAAACTTCTAAAATAATACTTCTCCAGTAAATCAAATTTCCATTTAATAAAGAGATCCAATGAGACAAAACATAAGGTACAGTAACAATTTCTCTTTGGAAAAGAGTACGAATAGCTCTGTTATTACTTTTGGGATTTAATGAAAAACTAATTTTACCAATATAAGATTTAGTAACATCAAGAGACGCTGAAGCGGGAGATTTATCAACACCTGAATAACATGTGAGTACCTGAAGGGACTGAACCAATAACAGGTGAGAACTCTCTCTGAGGAAATGGGATTTTACAATAAGAAAGGAATTCATCACAAGAAAAGAGTGTTTCTAGTTTGTATAACTGACTAACCAATTTAATACTGCTGTAAAACCAGTTCTTAAAAAGAGATTTGTGTTTGTATAGAATGTGTCTATTATTCCAGATGAAATAGCGATGCGGAGAAATATGATACTTATATATTAATGACCAAGATAGGAGCATTTGTTTGTGGAAGGCAGATAACTTAGCAGGAATTTTATCTATATTATAATTACACATCAAAACAAAACGAAGACCACCAACATTACTGGTGCGGTTATCAAAATACAAAGCAGGCATATGTCATTCGGGATATACCTTCAGCCTTAGTAAGTTAGGGAGAGATCTCTTTGAAGCAAGAAGTTGATTTTATTAGTATTTAAGTTGAGAGAACTGCACGACATGCAGTACAGTAGGTGTCCAGCAGATGTCAGTGTAAACACGTCATTTCCGCTAATATAACAGATCACGTGAGGTGAGAGAAGCAGCTCCTGTTCAGAAATGACTTCATGTATAGAAATGTGTCACACCAGCTGAACTCCACTCACTATCTGATGCAAACATGTTTAGAGAGCAGAGATGAAGGCCACTGCCAACAAAGCATGTCTCGTACCTATATTTAAATATAGCTACCTGAGGCTTTGTCTCTGTGAACATATACAGATCAAGTTGAATGGTCACTCACAGGCTTGACTGTGCCTCAATGAGAACCTTTCAAAAGGCTTTCTATGAAGATATGACTCTATGTGCAGTATCTCTCTCTCTGTCGAAGCTCAGCCATTCTCTAGTGGAGCTGAAACAATCACACTCGCTGCTATTAATAGCGTCTTCCTCCAGCTCGGGCCTGGCTTGCCTTGCTTTTTAATGATATGCAATGGTCTAAATTTAGAGCGGAGAACAGTCCTGCTCAGCCGAACGACAAAACCCCTCTTTCTGAAAAACTCTGTGATTTCTTACAGGAGCCGGCTGATCAAACGTGCTTTCACATCAGTCCTGTGGGCCTAAAACCAACCGGAAGATACAGTTATGACAATCTGATTAAACATTACAAGCTCAAAACATTCTTTAAATATGCACAGATGAATTGTTTAAAGTAAGATCTATAACATGTATTTGCAATATAGAAAGACTTTCAGATTGAGATGGTAATATGAAGCAGCACAGCTAGAAACTCTCTTTACAGCATCTCTGTCTCTTCTCTCTTTTACATAACAGGTCCGCTGAGAAACAGGCCCAGCGTCACATGGTCTATACCAAATCCCAGAGAGCCTCAGCCGTACCACACATCTATACAACGCCACAAACATCCCACAATCCTCCAGATTTCACTCCATCCATGAGATGAATACTGCACTGGAATAATATTATCATTTCTCACTTATCTGCTCTGCCATGAGTGGTGAGTTTGCTGAATTAACCCAGAAACCACTGCTGCGTTTGGCTATAAATGAAGGCCTGAGAAGGTCATACGAAAGGTTGCATATTCAAAGGATAAAACACACAGGGATCATTGTAAAGTGAAAGCTTGTTTAAAGTTTGTTGATGGGTTCTGGGTGTAAGCGTTATTAATTCTCAGTCAATTTCACAGGCAGCACTCACATTATATTCAGAAACTGTACAAACACAGTCAGTGGTGTCTTGATAGTCTAGTGGTGTAATTTTATAGTATGCATAGGCAGTGCTGAATAGTAATTGATTACATGTAATCTGGATTACAAAATTAGATTAGGTTACATTTTAAAATACTCATAATAAGACTAGTTACTTTTTTGCTCATTACATGACTGCATATTATTCACTCAAGGCTTTTTTCTTCCAAACACATTAAAATGCAAAAAAATACATTCTTTCTTATTTACATGTAATACAAGGATTCCCAAACTTTTTTGGTCAGTTGAGCCTCTTTTCTTGAAGTACCCCTGAGATTTTTAAAGTAATGTTAATTAACTCATTTGCACGTTCACAGTTCTCTGACGTTGGTAATGGTCACATGACATGCAGCTAATCAAATAAAATAGTTCATCTTTTTCAGTAAGTGTTTGATTTTGATTGCTGTTATTTTAAAATTATTTATTTTAATTTTACAATTTTATGATTTAATTAATTATTAGCTTTTCATTAAACTTGCAAAACCCCCATGCAGTTTCTTCACAAACTCCAGTTTGGGAAACCCTGATGTAACATAATGTTTAATGCACTTCATGTTGTTAATAACAACAAATGGAATATGTTTTATTTCTCTTTATGTTTCTATATCAATATGGCACATTATTATTATTCTAAATAAATCAATGTGATAAACGAGTTAGGTCAAAAGTAATCAAAAAGTAGTCTAATTATATTACCAAAAATGTATAATGTAATGGATTATGTTACTAATTACAATTTTTGTCATGTAATTTGGAATCAGTAATGAACTACAATTTGTGAGTAATCTACCCAGCTCTGTGCTTCAAATCCTGATATTAACTGATACAACTCTACTCGACTACCAGCGTTCACCCTGCATGTATGGAAACCAGCAGAACTGATTTTTTGATAATACAGTTTACATTTATGCATTTTAGCAGACGCTTTTATCCAAAGCGACTTACATAGCATTCAAGTTACAGTTTTTACATTTTATCAGCTCTTGCTTTCCCTGGGAATTGAACCCATGATCTTGGCGTTGCTAGCACCATGCTCTACTATTTGAGCTACAGGAAAGCTTATTTGTTTTTAATTGGAAAAACCATCAGCTTGATCCACCAGCTCTGGAAACTGCATTTGGAAGCACATTTTGTGAATCAAAGGCCGTTCTCTGTAGTCCTAGCCGGCAAGACATCAACAAAAGGCTGACATTTGAATAGATATATAACACGTTAAAACTCTTTGGTTGTATTGTATTGACTTTATACCTTGTAATATTTTTGGATGGATTGCCCCAATCACCTGCACACAAAAACTCCTCAGTTCTGCACAAATCACTAAATGACATGTTTGGCTTCAAAGTCTTTGGGGCGCTATCTGCAATAATCATAGAACGTAATTATCAAATATTGATCAAAAAATGAAGTTCCATTCAGACTCAGAGTATCTCTGTTTGAAAGAGTGCGACGCCTCTGAATGTAGTCATCTGTGTTTACTGGTGCTGCATAACGAAGCAAACATCCACAACAACACTCGAGTCTCTGCCTGCACATCTGGCTCCTGTTAGAGAGATGAAATTGTGAGCCGGCTCATGTTACAGAATGTCTCTAGAGGGGGTTTGGGCAGAGGCAGCGGTTAGACAGGGACATTTGGATGTCATTACAGCACAGGCCTGTTCTGTAATCAGTGCCTTCAGCTTCCTCTTTCTTCTGAAACGAAAGCCTTGTTAAAGCAGCACCTCAGCGGTGCGCCTGAATTTAGCTCAGAGGGAATTTCTGCCACAAACACGCATGCAGCATGCAGCAGGGGCAAACGGGGCCCAGTCGAGCCTCTTGGCTGCATGTTTAGTCCTTGACATTCTCCTTCCTCAGACATGTTTTGTGTGCCAGGCACTGAGTGTTAGAGGACTGTTCAATGGCACGCTGTCCTGCGTGCTCCGCTGGAGGCCCAATCGCAATGCAGGACCATCTCGAGGAAGGGGAGTGCCACTGATGCTTTCAGGAGAGCATGATCTGTGATTGGCCGAGAGGCAGAATGAATGAAGACAGTCAATTTGAATGAGCGCCAGAAAGGATCCTCCGAAAGAAACAGCTCTATCCAGAGCACTGAGTGATGATTGTGATTGTCTACTGTATGATTGTGTGAGAAATGATATGAGATGTTCCTGTATTGCGACACAAGTGGAAAGTAGAACGTGTTTAGTCCCTTTAATGTGAGACACTTGACTGTTCCCTAGTAAAAATGTAATATATTTAAAATACATTTATGTCATCCTAAGTGTAGTTCAAATCTATTATCATATTTACTGACATATCGCTCAAGACTTGCTGATATAAAAATTATTCAAGTTTATTTGAAGTACTACTTAGTATTAAGCCTAAAATGTGTTTTAATGTCACTATTGATGAGGATTGTATGATCTTTGAATAATATCAGTCTTTAAATGCAAGATATTTAAAGTGTACCTGAAGTATATTTGCAATAGTTCCACTTTAGCACAATCAGATATACTTCAGTGTATCTTTAGTTATATCTTCAGCACTACTTCCGCACAATTAAACTGCATTAAGTACAAAATTAGTTGTTTCAATTGAGCAGACTTTAAAATTACCTGTGTAGTACACCTAAAGTACAACTGCAGAGTATTTTTATTAACTACATAAATGCTTAAATGTATTTGTAGTAATTAAATAAATGTATTTCAAATACTTTTTAGTATATTTATTTTTCACTAGGCTTATCGTGCCGCTTCAGAGACAAGTCAAGTCAAGTCAAAATTTATTTCTATAGCATGTTTAAAAAAGCACCAAAGTGCTGTACAACAAATACAAATATAATACAGCAAATACAGTATATAAAAAGGCATAAAATACAGACAACAAAGTGCTGTACAACAAATACAAATATAATACAGCAAGTACAGTATAAAAAAAAAAAAAAAAAAGATTCTAAGCCAAATTGGGAACAGTTACCCTAATTGGCTAACATAACTGGCATTATTCAAAAGCCAGGGAGAACAAATAAGATTTGAGAGCAGACTTAAAACTAGCTAATGAAGGAGCGAGTCTCACATTTACAGGCAAACTATTCCAAAGTTTCGGGGCTGCAGCTGAAAAAGCCCGGCCACCCTTGGTTTTACAGCGACATTGTGGGACCGTTAAGAGAAACTGATTACTGGACCTAAGAGCTCTTTGAGGAGAGTAAGCAATCAGAAGGTCACTGATATATTTTAGTGCAAGGCCAGCTAATGCCTTGTACACAAAAACAGCTATTTTAAAATCGATTCTGAACTTTACAGGAAGCCAATGTAAAGATGCTAAGATTGGAGAAATGTGATCTTTCTTTCTTGTTCCGGTAAGAAGCATCGCTGCAGCATTCTGGACAATTTGTAAGCAAGAAATCACCGTTTGAGGCAGTCCACAATAAAGGGAATTACAGTAGTCCAAGCGAGATGTTATGAAAGCATGTATTACAGTCTCCAAGTCTTTATGAGGCAGCAACTGTTTCAACTTAGCAATGGATCTAAGATGGAAGAAGCTGCCCTTTACCACTGTACTAATTTGTTTATCGTTGAGAAACGAATCAAATGTAACCCCAAGATTTCTTACATAGGGTTGAACACTAGCGGAAAGGGACCCTAAATTAAAATCAGATGAAGTTCTACAGTCGTAAAGCACATCCAAAGAGCCACTGCTGTCAGTTTTTGCTGGAAGATAAAACTGTGTATCGTCAGCATAACAGTGATAGGAGATCTTATATTTCTTAGAAATGGCACACAAAGGAAGCATGTATAGAAAAAAGAGAAGAGGGCCTAAGATGGAACCTTGGGGCACGTCACATGACAAAGGAGCAGATGAAGAAGAAAACTTCCCAATACTCACTGAGAAGGTTCTATCTTTAAGATAAGAAGCCAGCCACTGCAGAGCGACAACCTGAAAAGCAGCAGACGTGGCCATGGGAGACATTCAAGTCAGTACAATCAGTAGAGAAATTAAGTTATGTAAGGTGCGGCTGATGACTCACGCTCTTTGTCACACACAGGCGTAGTATTTTTAACCCAGCTTTATTGAGCAATCCATGCACCACTCCCAGTCACTGCTCACAGCTGCTGACCTGCTTTTCCTCTGATAAGAACACGGCTGTTCGGATTGAAACACCCGCATACAGTGTGTGTTCTCTTTCACAGCTCTGTGGATCGATATTCCTCGGTCTGAGCCCAGTGCGATGATGTGTTTGCACATAACGCAACTGAGAGATGAAAGCTGTGTTGAAGTTGTTGTGGTTAATTATTCATGTTGTTGCCGGTGCGATGACTTCATTCACTTGGGTGGCAGTTCATTCAGCAAACACACAGATAACAGTGTGGGTGAGACGGGCTCAGACTGGTTTGTCCTCATCTTCCAGCAGATGACTTTCATAATGATGATGCTTTTTGAATCTCACAAGAGAGATTTGTGCACGGCCTGAAGAAAATTGTGAGTGGTGTTTGTTCACACAAAAGATGCCATCAGGGTACTGTGAATGGTTGCCAGGGTTTTGTTTTGTGGTTGCTAGGTGTTTTCTTCCTGTCTGGTGTTCAAGAGGTAAAACTGGTGCATGTGATCACTTAAGCACCAGCACACTCTCCTCAACGACACACATGATTTGAGGAATCATTGACAAAACTAACATACTGATCTACTGTTTAAGCTTATTGTTATTCTTCTGGTTCTGCTCAGTTCAGATTTAAATAAATAAATAACTAAAGCTTTCATCTATGATCACCAAACTCGGCTCAGACCTTCAGGATGCTATTCAGTCTTTGCCATTGAGATGACTGGGGGAAAATGGCCCAATTATCCTAAATTAACTGTTTATATTTTCTAACTGATCTGACTTTTATAATTCCCATAGGATTTCTGACCAGGCTAAAATTTAATTTCATTGAGTGGGTCATCTATCTATCTATCTATCTATCTATCTATCT
Source organism: Spinibarbus caldwelli (assembly GCA_039654775.1). Taxonomy (NCBI): domain Eukaryota; kingdom Metazoa; phylum Chordata; class Actinopteri; order Cypriniformes; family Cyprinidae; genus Spinibarbus; species Spinibarbus caldwelli. The sequence goes on from CM077255.1 coordinate 27,760,931, forward strand.
ATCTATCTATCTATCTATGCAATATGCTAGCATTGTGCTAAACATGTTAGAAAAGTGTTAAACCATGATAGAAACATGTTAGCAAGGTGTTAAAACATTAAATGTGTCTAAAGCATGCTAGTATTTTCTCAAAACATTCTAGCCATATGCAAAAACATGCTAGAAACATGCTGCTAATGTGCTAAAACATGTTAACAACATGTTAAAACATAATAGCAACATGCTGACAATGTCGTAAAACATGTTTGCACAGTGTTATAACGTTGGAAACATGAAAGCAACATATTAAAACAATCAATTTGTCTAAAACATGCTAGCATTGTGCTAAAACATGCTAGCAAAGTTTTAAAGCATGTTTGAGACATTTAAGAAGGTGCTAAAACATTCAATGTGTCTAAAACATGCTAGCAATATGTTAAAACATGCTGGAAAAGTGTTAAAATATGTTAGAAACAAGCTAGCAAAATATTAAAACATGATAGAAACACGTTAGCAAAGTGTTAAATCATTCAATATGTCTAAAACATGCTAGCATTGTCTTAAAACATGCTAGCCATATAGTAAAATATGCTAGAAAACATTTAAAAATATGCTAGAAACATGCTAAATCACGATAGTAACATGCTAGCAATGTGGTAAAACATGTTTGCAGAGTGTTAAAATATGTTAGAAACATGACAGCAACGTGTTAAAACAATGTGTCTAAAACATACTAGCAAAGTTTTAAAATGTTTCGAGACATTTAACAAGGCACTAAAATATTCAGTGTTGCTAAATCATGATAGCAACATGCTAGCAATATGCTAAAATATGTTAGAAAACAGTTAACATGCTAGAAACATGACAGCAACATGTTAAAACAATTAGTGTGTCTAAAACATGTTAGCATTGTGCTAAAACATCCTAGCAAAGTTATAAAACATGTTTGAGACATTTAACAAGGTGCTAAAACATTCAATGTGTCTAAAACCAGCTAGCAATATGTTAAAACATGCTGGAAAATAGTTAAAACATGTTAGAAACAAACATGATAGAAACATGTTAGCAAGGTGTTAAAACATTCAGTGTGTCTAAAACCTGCTAGCAATATGTTAAAACATGCTGGAAAAGAGTTAAAACATGTTAGAAACAAGCTAGCAAAATGTTAAAACATGATAGAAACGTTTGCAAGGTGTTAAATGTAACAGATTTTTTTGGGGTTTGTTCTATGTTCATGTTTTAATGTCTTCTATTCTAGAGTTTGGTCATGGTCCCTGTTTGTGTCATGCTTCCCTTGCCCTCATGTATTCCTGCTATTGGTTCCTTTGATCATTGTGTCATGTTCTGATTGGTTGTCTTAGTCATGTGTCCTGTCATGTGACTCTCAGTTCTGTTTGCTCATTGGTTGATTCTTGTCATGTGTCCCTTAGTGTTTGCTATAAGTAGCCATCATGTTGCCATTGTTCCTTGTCATGTATTGATGTTGTAACCTGCTGTTGGTGAGTCTAGTTTGTTTTATGCCCAGACAAGTCACTGTTTGGATTTTGTTTATATCTTGAATTTCACGTTTGTAAATAAACTGCGCTTGAGTTCTTCACTACGCTCATCTTCAGTGGACTTCCTTGTTACATTAAAACATTCAATGTGTCTAAAACCTGCTAGCAATATGTTAAAACATGCTGGAAAAGAGTTTAATCATGTTAGAAACAAGCTAGCAACATGTTAAAACATGTTAATGTGCTAAACCATGCTAGCAAAGTGTTAAAATGTGTTAGAAACATGATTGTAATGTGCTAAAACATTGTGGAAATGTGCTAAAAATACTACAAACATGCTAGCAATGTGCTGAAACATGCTAGAAACATGCTAAATCATGATAGCAAAATGTTAGCAATGTGGTAAAACATGCACAATATTAAAACATGTTAGAAACATGACAACAACGTTAAAACAATATGTGTGTCTAAAACATGTTAGTATTGTGCTAAAACATACTAGCAAAGTTTTCAAACACGTTTGAGACATTTAACAAGGTGCTAAAACATTCATTGTGTCTAAAACCTGCTAGCAATATGTTAAAACATGCTGGAAAAGAGTTTAATCATGTTAGAAACAAACATGATAGAAACATGTTAGCAAGGTGTTAAAACGTATTAGAAACAATTACAACGTGCTAAAACATAGTAGAAATGTGCTAAAAATACTATAAACATGCTAGCAATATGTTACATGTTAGAAAAGCATTAAAACATTCTTAATCATGCTAGCAACATGCTAAAACATTCTGAAACCTGTTTTAAACTTTGTCAAGCCAATATCAAAGTTTGTCTTCAGTCTATCTCATTTATGTCTGGAGTACAAATACTGCGGGAACTTTAATACTTCGTGTTTGAAGTTTGATCAGATCACTAACCCTGAGTTTCTGCAGTAAAACAACTTGGTAACACATTAGAATATTGAACACATTCACGATTAACTAAGAGTTTTCCCTGAACAAACTCCTAATTTGCTGCTTATTAATAGTAAGGTATTAGTTAAGTTTATGTATGGGGTGGATAAAGGGATCTAAAATATGGTCATGCAGAATAAGACATTAATATGTGCTTTTTAAGTACTAATAAACAGCCAATATAATAGTAATATGCGTGCTAATAAGCAACTAGTAAATAGTGAGAATTGCTCCTTAAAATGAAGTGTTACCAACAACTTTATTTTAACAGAGCAGGAGGAAGAGCTCTGTTTTTGAGCTTCTACAAGTTCCTACTTGCCTGAGCATTTAGCTGAAAAGCCTCCCTACACACGCCCCATCTGAGAACTAATGACAAGCGGGGCAGGAGCACTTCTGGGTGAAATCCTTTTCCTGCAGATCAGACATGAAAAGACAAATCTAATGATAAAGGCTGTGCATAGTTCCCCAGGCCACCTGTGTGCCTGCAGCCTCCTGGAACCACACACCATTATCTGATCGCATCTGAACATCTGGAGCTCCTCCTGTCAAATGCTTTTGCAATTACTGCCCTGACAAGGCATGACACGATGGAGGAACAGCTGTGTGAGGTGTCTGCTGCGGAAAGCACCACTATCACTGTTATTCACACTGGAACAAATCCCAGCTAACCCTAGTAAAACTCTTAACCCATTATGATCTCAACATGCACAGTCACACTCCCTTCACTAGTGACTATAAAAACCCATTGCTATTAAGAGCCTCCAAACATCAGACACTGGCTAATCATCTAATATAATACAAGCTTTTACACTTTATTTCGTTTGTCCACTTCAGACATTCTACTGACTATGAGTAACTTTACAACTACATGTCAACTAGCTCTCATTATTTTGCAACTGCATGTCAACTAACTCTCATTAGAGTATCTGTTGACTTTTAGGTTAGTGTAGACAGCATCACTGATTATAATGGGTTCTGTTGTCTTTTGTCGCGTCATGTTGCGCCACTCGTGTCTGGTGTAGACACGGGGTGAGGTTAGTGTTAGTAGAATGAGTTCACATGTACAAGTTACTTATTGTCAGTAGAATGTGTTGGGGGACCATCCAAAATAAAGGGTTAGCAGACATTTAGCAGAGTCTGCTAACACTATAATGACTGTTACTGTAGCTGCAAACTTATTGATAGTTAGTAGAATGTCTGAAGCAGACTATCAAAACCAAGTGTTACAAAATACAATTAAATATTTGCAGTTTATTTTGCTTTTTTTTTTTTTTTCTCAGAACACATGGCTACATTTGAATGGCAAAAGTGGGAAACAATGCATTTTGCCCTCATGATGGTGTAGATACACTACTATTCAAAAGTTTGGGATCAGAAATATTTTTAATGTTTTTTAAAGAAGTATCTTATGCTCATCAAAGTTGCATTTATTTGGTCAAAATGCAGAAAAAAAGAGAAATATTATGAAATATTATTGCAATTTAAAATGATGGTTTACTATTTTAATATACTTTAAAACATAATTTATTCCTGTGATGCAAAGCTGAATTTTCAGCATCATTACGCCAGTCTTCAGTGTCACATGATCCTTCAGAAATCATTCTAATATGCTGATTTATTATCAATATTGGAAACAGTTTTTGCTGCTTAATTTATTTATTTATTTATTTTTTGGAACCTGTGATACTTTTTTCAGGCTTCTTTAATGAATAAAAAGTAAAAAAGAACAGCATTTATTTAAAAAAGAAATCTTTTATAATAATATACACTACCGTTCAAATGTTTGGGGTCGTTTTTTCTTTTTTTCTGTTAAATTAATAAAAAGTGATGGTAAAGACTTTTATTGTTACACAATATTTCTATTTTGAATAAATGCTGTTCTTTTTAACTTTTTATTCATCAAAGAATCCTGAAAAAGTATCACAGGTTCCAAAAAAAATATTAAGCAGCATAACTGTTTCCAACACTGATAATAAATCATCATATTGTTGATAAATCAGAATGATTTCTGAAGGATCACCTGACACTAAAGACTGGAGTGATGATGCTGAAAATTCAGCTTTGCATCACATGAATAAATTATATTTTACAGTATATTAAAATAGAATTAAAATAGAATTTTAAATTGTAATACTATTTCACAATATTACAGTTGTTTCTGTACTTTTACAATTAAAATGCAAATCAAATAAATGCATCCTTGGTGAGCAGAAGAAATGTCTTTAAAAAAACATTAAAATTCAAACTGTTGAACGGCAGTGTAAGTGATCACCAGCAGGGGCTGACTGGGTCATGCAAACTAGTCAAACCTTTACTCGTTGGTAAATATTGATAAAGTCACTTGGTGGTTATTTTGGTAATGGCACTAGGCAGCATTTTCCATCTGACTGTTACTAGTAACATACTAGTGTACTCTGGTCTCATGTGCCTGCAGTTTTATCCCTCATTGGCACTAATCGAATGCACTGTTGTTCTCAGGAAGACACTGTCATTTCTTGTAGCTAGAGTACAGTTATTTCTGACATGTCTTGAAGACCTGAATGGCCTGCATTACTCACTTCCCGTCTGAAAGAGGTCAAGGTCTCTCACTCGACTCATGCATTCATTCTTGTACTATCCTACATTCATACAGGCTTTAATCACAATGTGTTATAAATAAGCCTGGAAAATCGTTGCTTATGTTAAGAGTGTGATTACTGCTATAATGTCCAGTGGGTCCTGATGGGTTTTTGATCAATCTAAAACAGGTCATGATATGCCATTATGTTTTTGGCACAAAACATATATTCACAAATCATGAGTGTTTTCCACCCTCACTCTGCATTTCTGCCAGCATCACAATGTGGAGGAAGTATAAAAAAAGACATTTTAGCAGCTTGTTTTTTAAAAAAAATGCTCTTTCTGCAGTGAGGAGGAGTTTCTGAGGACTGAAACGTACAGTATTTTTGTTATAGAGGGTTTGCATTGACGTCACTTCCCTTCAGTCAGACGCAGTGACAAAACATCCTGCATCTTGGCTGCCACTAATAGAGGAAACTGAGAGAATGGGAGCGAAACTAAAGCTCACCTGCTTAGTTAAAGGCAGTGAGGCTCGACAGTAATGACATTTATCACTGACATTCCTGCCACATATATACTGTATATATATATATATATATGATTTTGATGCCAGTGAATCACACAAAGCAAAGGCTGGACACTTTATCTGCTAGACAATATTATAAATACAATATAGCTAGAGGTAAATCCAGAGTATTACTTTCATTTTCATTTCAGTTTTAGTTTTAATACATTGAGTTAAATTAAATGAAAATGTGAGATGTTGCTCTCTCTCTTTCTCTCTCTGTCTGTATATATTTATATATATATATATATATATATATATATATATATATATAATTTTAGTTAACTATAATAATCCTCTTCGCTAGAACACAATTACTCAGTAAACATAAATTTTGACAAAAACATTACAGTTACATAGAAAATAAGATTCCAAATATGTAAGCTATATGATTTTACAGCTAAATTAAACATACAAGACACAAAAAACTACTACAAATCCACATTTGTTTTTCACACTGTCTGGAGACTGACATACTCATATATATCTTAAATGTCAAATACAATTCCTTTACAATGAAATTGGTTTTTGAAAGATGTCTATATGATGTATTTATGATAAATGCAGAAATACATTCTGCGTGACTGAAGCAGTGTTAGTAAAGTGTATTTGATGGATTGTAGATATTGAGGCTCTGTAGTAACACCTTGTAATCTGCCTCATTATCAGCATCCTGACGGAAATGGAGCAACTCAAGTGACTGACTATTTTACAGAAAACAACTCCACACAAACAGAGAGACTGACATGCAGTTGATTTCATTAGAGTTTAACACGTTGCTAATGACGTGCATAAAAATACACACAACACTCAAAACAAATGGATAAAATGGACCATTGTTTTTATCGATACTTTACTGACATGCATGCTCTCTCGACTTCAGATCTTATCTCATTCTGTCTGCTTATCAGTTTCCTTCTGAGAGTCATTTGCGGACCATTATATTTTAACACAGCTTGTGCTTGTTAGACAGATTTATATCCATAAACAACAGATATTCATTTTCACTTTCCCTGCCAGCACATTGCTGAAAATAACAAGTCTTACTCAGAACAGGACAATACAATCACGTCAAATATGATTCAGCTCGATCGGCGACCTAAAGATTTGAGCAGCGCAGGAAATCCCCTCTACAGTTCTTACGTATATGAGCGATTCTGTTACACGTTCACGCAAGAAAGATGAAGAATAAGGAAGAATGGCTTGTTGAGGGATTACCGGTGCCTACGATGTCATTGTAAAACTGAAAGCTGGTAATCCCCGTAATCATCCTAGAGCCAGAAAGACACGCAGTGAATCAGGTTTTCTTGGAGGCCTTCGGACCTTCTTACGGTCCGTCTGTGAAACCGGCTCATCATGTTGTTGTTTTGAATGAGCGCTTGATGCAAATCCTACTTTGGCTGCACTTTGTACTGACAGTCAAGGGAAAATGTCCAGATGAGCGCTCAGCATTGAGCTGGATCGGGTTGGAGTCTAGGAGTGACTCAGTGATGACAGAAGCTCCAGATTACAGGGTTTAGGCCTGTCCTTCCCTTCACACGGCAAACGCCGCCTACGCTGGGTGTGTGGGCTCTGACAGCTCTAAAAACAGAGCCCTGCTTTCCTGACCGAGAGCCGGAGAACAGGATTTACCATAAAAGCTTGAGAAGAGGTGAAGTGAGTTCACTCATTGTTTGGTGAATCTGTTCTGACGTTCAGAATCTAGTGGGGTTTACAGCAATGCAGATGCTTTCAGAGGAACCGAAATCGAAAGAGGACCTCTAAAGGTTTTCTAACAAGGAATGAAAGGTATAGTTTGCTCATAAGTGTCAATGGTTTGTGGTTTCAACCCTAGTTGACTTGATTTCTTCCATGGAACACAAAAGCAGACTGAAAGTGACCTGCATGACATTATGAGACTCATGAGAACTCATGCATTTGGCATCAAACACATCAAACCTGGTGGAACCTGCTAGAGTGAGGAATAATATAACGATAGTTCCTCATACATCTTTATGACTTCGGTAACACTTTAGTTTAGGGACCAATTCTCACTAATTACTAGTTGCTTATTAGCATGCCTATTATTAACATATTGGCTGTTTATTAGTGCTTATTAAGAACATATTCTGCATGACCATATTCTATATCCCTAATCCTAAACAATACCTAAACTTAACAGCTACCTTACTAACTATTAATAAGCAGCAAATTAGGAGTTTATTGAGGCAAAAGTTGTAGTTTATGGTTTGTTAATAGTGAGAATTGAACCTTAAAATAAAATGTGACCATGACTTATTATGGAATTAGGTTTTTTGACAGTCTACTAAAAATCTCCTTTTGTGTTCCACAGAAGAAAGAATGAATAAAAACTGAATAAATGATGTCAGAATTGTCATTTTGGGGTGTCATTATTCACTCAAAAAAGTTTTAAAAATTGTTGTAGATGTAAAAGAATAGTGGTGTCCACACCACAGCTGTAATGATAATGGCACAGAGGAGCAATATCAGTGGAATCACTTCTTCCAGAACGACTGATGTTCCAGCTGATGAGCGAACACTGACAGTCAATCACAATCCACTTTTGAGAACTCGAGCATTTAACGTGACAGACGACAAAACTGCAACAAGTTTATGATGAACAGCACATTATTGTGAGTTGATATCGTTATAGTTATCTTTATAGTTATCGTTCTTGGTCTGAACGAGCCTGAATAGCCTCAGTTTTCAAGAGTTGCTTCAAGAGAAGAAGTATTTCATCCTTTACTGGAGAACTGCGACTAAACACTCATTATATTACCTGGAATTTATCGAAGACTATATCATTTACTGATAGTAATTATACATCACTGTAAAATGGGCTTTCCATTGCAGAAGTGACCAGAGGAAGTAGAGCTCAATTTCACAAGAATGTCTCAAAGACACACACCACTAACTGTGCTTATTTTCAACAAACCCATTTTTAATAACACAGAATGATGTCCTTTTCACCACAAAACACAAGCTACTCTGCCAGATATCCATCATTACATTTACATTTACATTTAGTCATTTAGCAGACGCTTTTATCCAAAGTGACTTACAAATGAGGACAATAGAAGCAATCAAAACCAATAAAAGAGCAACAACATGCAAGCGCTATGACAAGTCTCGGTTAGCCTAACGCAATACACATAGCAAAGTATTTTTATTTTTTATTTATTTTTTTTTTTTTAAACAAGTAGATAGAATATAGAAAAGAAAGTTAGTGTTTAGTTTTTTTTAAGAAAACCTAGCAGTTAGAGAATAAATATGCAATTGATAGAGGGTCAAGTGTGTGCGTGTATGTGTGTGTGTGTGTGTGTGTGTGTTGTTTTGTTTTGATTTTTTAATAAAAAGAAAGGAGATAGATAAAATAAAATTAGAAAAGAGAATGCTAGAGTTAGTGTCAAATAAAGATGGAAAAGATGTGTTTTTAGCCGTTTCTTGAAGATGGCTAAGGATTCAGCTGCTAGGATTGAGTTGGGCAGGTCATTCCACCAGATGGGAACAGTTAATGAAAAAGTCTGTGAAAGTGATTTTGAGTCATTAATTGAGTCAAATTAATGATTTTCAATCATTAGAGTGGATCAGTTAAGAAAACCTGTAAAGTTCATTTGTTCAGTAATGAATATTTCTTCCTCTTTTACTGTGTAGTGGTGGATTACATATCCATAATGTTTGTTTTACCTGAGCATCAGTGCAGTGAACCCTGCAAGGATTTTCTTACTTTGTATTTGTGTCTGGTAATACTTTATTTTAAGGACCAATTCTCACTATTAACTAGTTCCTTACTATCATGCATATTACTAGCATAGTGGCTGTTTATTAGTACTCATAAAGCAGATAGTAATGTTTTATTCTGCATGATCATATTCTATATCCCTTAATCCACCCCATACCCAAACTTAACTAATAAGCAGCACATTAGGAGTTTATTGGACCTCAAAACAATGTGATCTTGTGTTTTGTTTTTCAGTACAAATATCTAAACATTCTTAAATCAAGATACATTTACTTGAGAAGCATAATGACATAAGATTAGGGTTTTTTGTTTTGTGTTGTTTTTGTTTTATCAAAATTAAATGACTTTTTGCTTAAAATGAGAACCATTACCCACCAATGGGGCAAGAAAAATCATCTTGTTTTGCCTTTGAATGAAGATTATTTTTCTTACTCCATTGGCAGATATTTTTGATGCATTTTTCATAAAACAACACTTGATATCTTAAATGGGTCATGAACTTAAAAACCAAAATTCCCTTGATCTTTGGACATATAAATATAAAGGTCATTGTACTATAAAAACATCCTGTAAGTTTCAGAACTTCCCGTTAGTCTAAAAACAGCTTATATTGAAGCGGGTTAAAAACAGGACAGAAAATAGCCTATTACTTCTAAATGATGTTTTCTGATGTAAAAATCTTGATAACATTATAAATGGACCTCAGAGAACAGTATAAAATAAAAACAATGGCAGTTCAAGACCCCTTTAAGTCATTTTGTTAGTCAAGTAAATGCATGTTGAATCAAGAATGTTTAGATATTTGTACTAGAAAACAAGACAAAAACACTGAGTAAGAAAATCATCTTTTGCAGTGAAGGGCTGGTTTCTGCTTCCCCGTCTCACATACTGTCCTCACGTCTGCTGATGGTGCAGATGTTCATAATGTATTTGAGTCTGAAACATCCACAGCTGCGGCGCTGCTCACTGATTTAAGGTGAGTCTGGTTCTTCAGTGCATGTTTGTCACCAGCTGTTCAAATTGAAACACTGCAACACAACATCTTTACCAATTTCTCAAGCAAGTACGTTGCAATATCTTGAAGGTATTGCACATAGACGACAAGACCCATGAGGGATGTTATCAGCCTGTGATGGTTTCCTATTGCACATCAGCAACATCTAGCATCTAGCAGTAAATTCTGATGTGTGCTTTAAAGTAACCACCCTAAACTTCTGTCATCCTCACCATGACTTTCTGTCCTCTGTAGAATGTGGAAGAAGACGTTAGAAGTGCCAGCTGCTCTTTTCCATTGAAAAGAGACTGAAAACTGACTCTTGCACTAAAATATTGCAAGTTTTTTTTTATCTCAAGCTCTGCACTGCTCAGGTTTGTGAGTGAATCATTCAGTTTTGTGAACCAGATCAACTGACCTAGTGCAGATTCTCAGTGAATAACAACTCAGATTTTAGTCTGTTTTTCAGAAATCTATTGAATGACTATAGAGGACTATGTAACACAAGTTGTGACAACACTGTGCCTCAGTCACCATTCATGCTAAACCAATGGAAAACGAGTGACCAGCACAGTTTGAACCCTTCATGTTTCACAGAAGAATGAAGCTTGCACGGATTGTTTCACGAGGAATAATGAAAGCTCAGGGCTGTCCTGTTACAGCAGCATATGGCTCATGTTTATTTGATCAGCACCTTCATGAAGCATGCATAAGGCTCTCAGAAGCTCTGTGTGACACTTTCTGAGAACTGGGGATGATGTTTTTGTGTTTTATGTTTTGGTGTTTTATTCATGTGATGTGAAGTAATTACACAATATGATTTTACATTCATTAATTGCTGGTCTGTGAAAAGCAAACAAACACACATCTCTTGCCTGCAGCGTCTTGTGCTCTATGTATCTTTTTTTCTTTTTTTCTTTTTTTTTTTGCATGTCACACAAAGTAAGTGCGAACATTATTGAAAGCGTGTCGCTGCTGGCCTCTGGGCACATGCTGTCACGCTGTGATGAGAGACATGGAAACAGCAGAGAAGAGCTCCAGAGAATCACCTCTAGATAGAAACACACAGGCCACAAAACTCACAAACACTGCTGAGAGATTTTTATATTATGATGTTCAATCCAGACAGCACTGCTGCTGAACTGGCACAAGACTTTAAGGGTCAAATAGTGATAAATATAATTAATCATCTGAATAGTGAAGCCTCATGTGTGGTTGAAAGCCTGTGTGAGAGTCTTCAGTGATGCTCTCAAATGTCATTCTCACACATGCAGAGACACAGGACTCCTGGTGAATCCTGTGACGGATCTTCACTGACATCAAACATCTGTACAAGATTTGAGAGCTGCAAGATTTTCAGCAAATAACTATTTAAATTGAAGGCCCATTAAAAATCTCTTGTTCTCACAAACATATTGTATGGCTTCAGAAAATGTGGAATACAGTGCAAGAGTGGACTATTAAAGATTTATTTTTATTTTCTTTTATTTATTTATTTATTTATTTATTTCATTTTTGAGGCTAGACATCCTCCATTGTATCAGTGTTATTATCATTTACTAAAACTAAAACCATTTTCTTTATTAATTCCTTATAAAAGAAACAATTATTATTATTTTTAAAGTATATATAAAAAAAACCTTATTAAACTTATTTTATTTCAGTTAGTTGCCAAGTCAACATTTCTCATTTCCATTTTGTTTATGTTGAAAATTAAAACTAAATAAGTTAAAACCATAGATATATATTTTAAAAAAGACAAACAATTACTACAGTAAAGTTAAAATGAAAACAAAATATAAAAATAAAAGCTCATTCAAAATATTGACAAAAACTATAATAGTATATTAATGATACTAAAGTAACACTGCATTATAATCAATTTTATCATATCAAAAAGAGCAATCACAATCATTTTTCAGAATAACTTTCTATATTTGAATGGCATGCCATCACAGGAATAAATTACATTTTAAAATATAAATAGAAAAGTATTATTTTGGACACAAAAAAAAAAAAAAGACTTGTGTCCCTATTGCAGTGTAATTACACAGGTAAGTACTGAGTCATATTAATTAACAACATATACTTACTATAGGAACAGAGTTTCATGGTTAATTGTTTGTAATTATGCATAATGTATTGTTATAGTACTTCCAATGTGTGTAAGAAGGACATTACAATAAAGTGGTGCTGTTATTTTAAATGGTAATAATATTTCACAATATTACTGTTTTTGCTGTTTTTGGATCAAACAAACAGCTTTGGTGAGCAGAACAGACTTCTTTACAAAAACCTGTCTCACCCCGATCTTCTGAACACTCGTGTAGGTCACTCAATGTGAACTTGTTTCACTGGTGTACACTAGTTTTGTTCAAACAAATGTCCTTAGCGTCACTCAATCCACCTAAATGCATTGATTTATATCAACAAAACTATGGGTTAAACTGTGCTCTGTAAAGTAATTATTGTAGGCTAACATAATCATGGATAATATTTTTTCTCAATTTATAATATAATAATCTATAAATAGCATAAATATGCTATTTTTCTCATTAAATCAAACTTATCATAATGTCATGTATAGTATCAATTTATCAGTTTGGAGTGGAGCAGATAAAGTCTTGATTTCCTTCACTGTAAAAAACAAAGACAAGGAGTATGTTTTATAAGCAAATGCTATTTCAGTGTTTGTGCTTCAAAATGTCAAATTTAATTCTATAATATTATTTCTTTGTAAATATTTGTGAACATACATAGTAAATCCTCCAGCAGCTGTGTTTCAACGTTCATTGAGAGAGACAGAGATGATTTTGATTCATGAATGAATGGCTCTTTTGAATCAGATCTCTTCAGTCCAGTCAGAGGTGTGAGAATGTTTTCTCTAATGATGCTGCATTAGCATCTCTGCTCGCGTGGAGGGAGTTAAAGCCTGGCAGATGAGTCTTGCTTCAGTACACTTAGTCATACAGCACTGCAATGAACCCACTGAGCACCTTACACAACCGGAAATCATTCAGAGAGAGATGTGGATTACATCACACACACACACAGAGAGAGAGAGCGTTTCTGCCCCATTTATCAGCCTGCTATGAATGGAGCAGTGCGGCAGGGTCACATGACCACTCAATGGAGCACAGCGCTGCAGATTAACCGGATCTAGATCTAACCGGTTCAGATTCAGATGCAGCGGCGGAGGATCCGCTGGAAAACACAGCTCTGCTGTTTGTGTTAGGTGTAAAGACCTGCCAAAGCTGGGGGATATCATTTACAAAATTCAGCAACCCTAAATCATAATGATATCAGATAGCATGAAGTAATCAGTCCAAGCTCAGCATCAGCAGATGTTATTCGGGCTGAGTGTGGCCTGCAGCTCGCTCACATTTAACTATTTTACATCATAGGAAAACCTAGGCCTATACAATTAAAAAAAAAAGGAAGCATGGAGGTCAACCCCTAAACCTTAACCATTAATGGGGACATGAGAAGAAAAAACAATGAATAAGATCATACAAATTCAATACAGTTTAACCATTAGTTTAGTAAAGCTAGTTACAAGTTTATAACTAGTTGCCATGGGATTGTGTTAGATCACATCACTTGTCAACATTTTACCATGTCATCATTATTCAAATGTCTTTTACAGAATTGAGACTCAGAGTGTTAAATAGAGAAATCCATCATAACATATTACACAAATTACTGTTGACCATTCTTAAAGTTGTTTTGCAAAGCATGAGATCAAATTTGAGATTTGTGAAGGAAGTTGAATTAAATCAAGGTAATTATCAACAATATTTTTGTGCATAATTTCCAGTGATTTTGTCAAATTACACAAAAAGTTTGAAAATATTATTTAATTGTATTTAGGATACATAAAAGCTATGAAATTAGCCTTACAGCATGGCAAATGAGTCGGCTGTGTTATTCCAAAAATGCATTTCCACCACCGCAGAATTAGGGAGAGAGATGCTTTAATTAAAATAGTGAGAGTGTAAATGTATATAGTTAAGAAGCAAAAGTGGCCATGTTTGAAGAAACAGCCATGCATTGATGAACGTACATGTCATAATGGATGTTCTCCTCTAGCGTGGTGAATATCTAATCAGCTGAGGGAATCTCAAGTGTGTTTCCCGGCTGCTGGTGTTCTGGAGTGTGAGATGAGGGAAATCTGGCAGTAATGAGAAGCTGGCTGGAGATGCGTGGAGTAAACGGAGAAAAGCATCTGTTCCACACACACACACACACACACACACACACACACACACACACAAAACGCCAACAAACTGGATGCTGGACAGAACCTGTGGCTTCTGTTTCCAGTGAGGAATGGATTCGTTCCTCTTTTGATCATGAATCCTGTGGTTGGACATGTGTTATGTCTCCTGAGAATAACCTCAGTGCATTAATGCAGTGCATTAGTGCTGCTCACTTTTACAGCAGTTCTGGAAGTATTTCATTCATTTTTCACACAGAGATTTGAAAGAGTTAAAGCAATATAAGCCATGAACTGAACCAACCAGCTATGAAATGGATCACAACATTACAAACTTTTCAAAGTATTTGAAAAACAGAAAAAACTGACATAGGCATAAGACTGTCTACTTAACGGCTTTAACAAGGGACAAAACTACACTTACATGAAGCACTGCAAATGATAATCAAATTATATATGCAGAAATTATATATTTTGTGTATACATATATCTCTTTAAGTAGATTGGGAGTATAAGGAGACTGACTCTGTTATGATATTTGCCGTGCTTCAAGTGTTCTTTTGGCACAATGTGCTTGTTTTGTTTCTCTGATTTGTAGAGATTTATTTGCAGAATCTTTGAACTGAATCAACACTGAAGTGAATTGGTCTGGATAATGACTCGATTGTCTTCTGTGGAGCTGCAAACAATGACACAATCCGTATTGTATAAAGCACTATAGAAATACAGGTGACTTGACATAACAGAATCATGGGTAATGTAGTTTCTCACAAGGATTTCCACTGTTAAACCTGATTATTTAAAAAGTTACTTGGGCTGATGGCTTCAAGAAAAGCATGTAACACTGATTAACAGCCTCGTTGCTCACAGTTGAACTCTATAATGGATGCCATATTTACTTTTTACAAATCCTTCATCCTTCATGGCCATTTCCAAAATAAAAAGTGTTACAGAATTGTGACAGAGTTGTCATACAGATTTTTGGCCTTGTTTGAGCCAAGATCAGCCATCTCACAGCACTTACAACAGAGGATTCATCAACAATCCAGAAACATATACAACAGACATTCAAACTTCACTAAAGAAACACCACAATACTGAAACTGCTCACAGAAAAGGGGTTACTGATATGCTTCTGTCATGATTCTTAAACAGTCTGAAGCATAAACGTTTGAACCAGGAAATGAATCTAGTGGAATATGCAGTGTGTGAAAAACACAACATGAAGTGCAATGTGAAACCAGTCCTTTGAACTACTAGACTACATGAACTGAGAAATTAACCTGAGCTTGAGCCTGTGTGTGTGTGTGTGTGTGTGTGTGTGTGTGTTCACATAGCAGAGGAAACCTTGAGCATTTGTGTCACAGAAACAGAATCAACGAAAAGGAAAAAAGTGCTGTCATGTCAGGCCAAGTATGGTGTCCCGTACTCTGAATTTGTGCTCTGCATTTAACCCATCCAAGTGCACTGTTACTGTCAGTGTGAGAAATCTGAGCAGTCCTCTGTGTAAGTGCAATGTTTGTGCTCCAGACATTAATGTTTCCTCAAATTAAGACACACTCTTCAAACAATTGAGGAACATCTTAGAGAAACCAAAGAAATTGGCCATAACAGCTGAGCATTGTGGCGGAGAGTTTCAATGTAAAAATCCAGTTTTTATTATTGATTGTCTGATGTCATTGTCAGTAATCATAGAGAGGAAGTAAAACTAAAGTCAGATTCTGGGTGTCCATCCATGTAAGAAACCACAAAGGCGGTCAGATTTAGCCAATAACAGCTGCTATATAAAGACATCCCTGTGAAACAAGAGTTTGATTAATGTGAACTAATTAGACATGTGGCATTTCTGAACAGAAGGAACTATTTTTAACCATCTAAAGCTCTCTTCCTCTTCCCTTTGTCTTGGTTTCATCTTCTACAGAGTCTTTCTAGGCTTCAGAGCAACAACATGGAAAAACAGCCCAAGCTGACTTCATGTTATCAGACCATTTGGAGGAAGAGATTCTGCCTTTGTCACCAGAAAACCAAGCTAGGCTCATTGGAAAAACACAACTCTGTCTGCATTTCTGCAAAAATCACAAACAGCATAGCTGTACATACAATTAACTGCAGTTTTCAGCTGAAACGAACAATAGTGGCAGTAAAACACCAATAACTTTTATTCCTTTTCTCAAAAATCATCATTACAGGTGCAGATTATCAATTAAAAAAGTCTTACATTCACACAGTTTCTTGCACAACACAATGTTATGAGCTCAAAACACTTTTACCATATTGATTTTGAAACAAATACATTTGAAACTTGCGTCACATAATCAGCTCCATATGTGTGGCTTTTCTGGCAAAGTAAACTTGCTCGGTAGTGCACCCGGTGCAGCATTACACCTGTGATATGAATCGCTCAGATACGAGTCCCGTGAAACTTGAGTCACAATAAAAGAGATCGAAGACTTATAATGATAAGATAAAAAAGATAAAATGACATGGTTGCTTCAGCAATTGTGTTTTTATCTCACGTTTGCATTTGTTAACGCTATCGGTTAGGTTATCTGTATGCTATTTTTATGCGCGACAGAGAATTAGCACCATTCAGCAGACATTTTTGTCTCTGGACAGCTGCAATATGTGAATTAACCAACATAATTTTTGCCACAGTCATGTTTAACTGTTTCTGAGAAAATCAAGCACGCTATTTAGCGTGAGAGCTTTTTGAAAAGTGCAGTAAAACAGTCATGCGATATCATTTTGTAAAAATGTACCCACAAGCACGATTTTTGTTTCATAATGCTGGACTGTTCAATAAACCCAAAATCTGCAAAAAGCCTCTTGTGGATGTGCCACATGAGTGCAGTAGACTAGTGCATATTTGCTCCAGATTCCCCTGTGTTGAATGATCTGCTACTCAACCACTGTCACATCTGAATTTAAAATAGTTGTAGTAGTCATTTCAGGTAATAATGTTGTAAATAATGAATCAGTTTCTTGCACAAGCCAACTGTTTTGCTTCATAAGACTTCAGTTTGTTGACTTGCATTTTATGAACCACCAAGGACCACGTTTCAACTGAAAATCTTCTTTACTGTTCTACTGAAGAACAAATTCACATACATGTTAAATGGCCGGAGCGTGAGTCAATGAACAGTAAATTTTCATTTTTGGGTAAATAACCCCTTTAAAACTTGTTCTTGATAATAGTATAATTGAGTCAATGGATTTGAAATATACTGATTCATTTCTTGAGAAAATATTTTGCCTGTTGCACTCTGGAGAAACACCTAGATATGTCAGGAAGGGGAAACACACTGACAGAATGAGGATGTGACTTGTTAGGCCAATGGCACACACACACACACACACACACACTGCTGCACTGGATAGCAGCCAGATCTCATTCTTCAACAGACACTGAACACTGATGAGTGAGGTTTGATTGCTGGGTGTGGTGTGTGTCACACAGATCTGGTCACGTCTGGCAGTCTCACAGGATCAGGTTTCAGAAAAACAGAGAGAGAGGATATGAATCTGATCATCTAATGTACGTGAAAGCATGTGGGTGAGATTTAATGTCACCACAGATCCTCAGAATCCTGCCATCACACCACAAAGGGTCAAAAGTTCACACAAATGATACCAAACTTACAGTACTCTCTGAAAACTTCACACAGATAAAGTTTCTAGCCAAAAAACACGCTTCTTACAACATTTAATAATAATAGGTGAATGTTTTGAAAGTGAACCTGTTCTTAGCCTTAAAAATAGACTGATGGTTTCAGTAGATTTGCATATTAAAGCAACTCAACTCTGGTGTTAACACCTCGTTTGATAAACTAAAACCTGAAACTACAAACTTGTTACGAATCCTGTGCCTGCCCTTCTGTTCACTCTCCACCAGAGGTCACCTGTCCATCATATTGAGTTTCACACTACACAGACGATTACACTCACACTGGACTTCAGTTCCCACAATACATTTCACCCTAATCACATGCTCACCTGTAACCAATCACACTGCCTATATAAACAGCCTTTCACATGCCCTTCCGGGCCGAGTATTGTCTAGCACTTATCGCTCACCTAGTGATAGCTACTCTACGGAGCCAGTTCCCAGTTCTAGTTTCTAGTTTCTAGTTCTTAGTTCATAGTCTAGTCTAGTCTAGTCTAGTCTTGCCTTGCCTGTTTTCTCGTGTTTCCTGATCCTTGCCTGGTTTATCTCGTTTCGTCTGTCAGCAGCCTGCCCTGGATTTATCGTCTGTTTGGATTAACCCTTGCCTTGCCATTTCAGACTCTGTTTGCACCTTGTTTGGATTATTGCTCGTGTACCTGGATTATTGCTCTGCCTTGCCCTGTTGGATATTGTTCGCCGATCGTCGACCCACGCTTGCCCTAGGATTACTCTCTGTCTTATCTGTGTTATACCTGTTTGCCATTGTCCGACCCTGCCTGTGTTTTGACCATGTTTCACAATAAAGCCTTGCACATGGATATGCATGCCTCTCGTCTCGTCAGCCCCGTTACAGAATACTCGGCCACACAAGAATCCAGCGGCTTTTATGAGCAATACTGGCCAGGTATGTACACTGCAAGACTATTATTAGCCCTAAAGCAGGGTATGCGATCACTCGAGGACTTTATTCAAGAATATCTAGACGTTGCTAATTATTCTGATTTTCCGGATGATGTCTTGATTGATTTTTTTTTTTTTTTTGTGACAGCATTAATCAGCCACTAAAGTCTAAGCTTATTTGTGAGGGTCCACGTTCCTCACTCAGTCAGTTTTTGGACTATGCTCTGCTGTGTGTTGGCTCTTCATTTACTGTGGGTGTTGCGGAGGAGGAAAATAACACCTTGTCTGTGCCTGTAATGGCGGCTGCTGAACTCAGTAAGTCGCAAGCTCTGGGACAGTCAAGTGTATTGATCACTACTCCGGTGATTCAACTCGCTCGTGAAATGGCGGTCGCACCAGAGCGCTCTCACAAGATGGCGGCCACAACAACATCCCGTCATGTCATTGCTGCAATTCATGAATCAAGTCAAGTCACAGCTGATAATTCTGAATCAGGTCAAGTCACTGTTGATCGTCATGAACCAAGTCAAGTCACAGTATATTTATAGTCAAAATCTATCAGTAGGATAGTTTGTGTATAGGTTTATATTGTTTTACTTCATTGCTGTATGCCTGTATTTATGTAGCACCGTGGTCCTGTGAGGCACGACATTTCGTTCCACTGTATGCCCCCGCATGTAGCGGAATGACAATAAAGCTCAACTCAACTCAACTCAACTCAGTTGATGTTAAAGAGCCAAGTCACGTCTCAGCTGATCTTCACGAGTCTCATCACGTCTCAGCTGATCTGTCAAAGCCTCGTCACGTCTCAGCTGATCTGTCAAAGCCTCGTCACGTCTCAGCTGATCTGCCAAAGCCTCGTCACGTCTCAGCTGATCTGTCAAAGCCTCGTCACATCTCAACTGAACTTCCAGAGTCTCTTCACGTCACCACTGATCGTCCAGAGTCACAGCACGTCACAGCTGATCGTCCAGAGTCACTCCGGGTCACAGCTGATCGTCCAGAGTCACTCCGGGTCACAACTGATCATCCAGAGTCACAACACATCACAGTTGACCATCCAGAGTCACTTCACGTCACTGCTGATCGTCCAGAGTCACGTCACGTCGTCGCTGATCTTCCAGAATCTCGTCACATCTCCGCTGATCTTCTAGAATCTCGTCACGTCTCCGCTGATCAGCCCGAGTCTTGTCACGTCCGGTCTGCCACACCCAGATATTCAAGGTCAGTTCTTCGGTATTCTATTCTAGTATCCAGTGTGAGGGATGCACCGGTGGTGTCTGCACGCGCAGCTGGTATCCCCAAACCCACTCACTCTAGCCCTCCTGTCCCTGAACTGAGTCCCCTGTCTGCAGCGCTTTCCATGATGGGAATCGCTTTATGTTGCGTTTGGGCTGCGTACACCACCACAGAACTGCTCGAGGTGGCGGCGTCCACTGTGATGTCTCCAGAGGTGGCGGCTGATGCTGCAGAACCTCTTGGGGTAGTGTCGCTCGCTGCTGTGTCTCCAGAGGCGTTGTTGCCTATTTCAGATTCTTGTGCGGTGGTGGCGCCCAGCAAAGAACTCTCTCTCGTTCCCTATGGTACCACTGTAGAACCTCCGGAGGTGGCGGCATCTGCTGCAGAACCTCTGGAGGTGTCAGTGGTATCCACCTGTGAATTCTCGGCCTGTCCTGTCACGGCCAAGGAGGCCGTCTGTAAGCTCTTGCCCTGTCCTGTCACGGCTAAGGAGGCCGTCTGTGAACTCTCGCCCTGCCCTGTCACGGCTATGAAGGCCATCTGTGAACTCTCGCCCTGCCCTGTCACGGCTATGAAGGCCGTCTGTGAACTCTCGTCCTGCCCTGAAACGGCTATGAAGGCCGTCTGTGAACTCTCTTCCTGCCCTGTAAAGGCTATGGAGGCCAATTACGAACTGTTGTCCTGTCCCCACCCTACCGAAGAGGCTGCCTTGGAATGCTCAGCCTTGTCTGTTACAACCCTAAAACCCGCCTTTGAACCCTTAAACCTGTCTGTCATGAGCCCTGAAACTAATAATGCACTCCATATCTGTCCTGTTAACCCTAACACTGCCATAGAGACCATTAATGAACTGTCTGCTTACTCTGTTTCCCCTAATGTATGTGAACTGTCTGTCTACCCAGCTTTATTTACTGCATTGTCTACCCGTTCAGTTGCCACCAGTGAAACTATTTATGAACTTTTCATGTTTCCTACCTCGGTCCTTGTGTCTGTGCATGTTCTTTCTCCTCCTTGTGTCTCTGTGTTCCCTAGGTCCCAGTCCCTGCCATGGTCTTCAGGTCTGTCTGCTCCGCCATGGTGGTCTGCTGTCTGGCTCTGGTGGTCTTCTGCTCCTGTCCCATCTGCTCCGCCTTGGTGGGCTCCTGTCCTGTCTGCTCCGCCCTGGTGGGCTCCTGTCCCGTCTGCTCTGCCCTGGTGGGCTCCAGTTCTGTCTGCGCTGCCCTGGTGGGCTCCTGCTCCGTCTGCTCCGCCCTGGTGGGCTCCTGCTCCGTCTGCTCCACCCTGGTGGGCTCCTGTCCCATCTGCTCCGCCCTGGTGGGCTCCAGTCCCGTCTGCTCCGCCTTGGTGCCCTGTTCTGCCTCGGTCCACGACCTCTCCACTTCCATGTGGACCTGGCCCTCCGTCCCTCCCCCTGTTCCGCCTCCGCTCCACCGCCCTCCTGGATTGTATAGGAGCGTCTGGAAGCCGCTCCTTGGGGGGGCTATGTTACGAATCCTGTGCCTGCCCTTCTGTTCACTCTCCACCAGAGGTCACCCGTCCATCATATTGAGTTTCACACTACACAGACGATTACACTCACACTGGACTTCAGTTCCCACAATACATTTCACCCTAATCACATGCTCACCTGTAACCAATCACACTGCCTATATAACAGGCATTCACATGCCCTTCCGGGCCGAGTATTGTACGCACTTATCGCTCACCTAGTGATAGCTACTCTACGGAGCCAGTTCCCAGTTCTAGTTTCTAGTTCTTAGTTCATAGTTTAGTCTAGTCTTGCCTTGCCTGTTTTCTCGTGTTTCCTGATCCTTGCCTGGTTTATCTCGTCTCGCCTGTCAGCAGCCTGCCCTGGATTTATCATCTGTTTGGATTAACCCTTGCCTTGCCATTTCAGACTCTGTTTGCACCTCGTTTGGATTATTGCTCGTGTACCTGGATTGTTGCTCTGCCTTGCCCTGTTGGATATTGTTCGCCAATCGTCGACCCACGCTTGCCCTAGGATTACTCTCTGTCTTATCTGTGTTATACCTGTTTGCCATTGTCCGACCCTGCCTGTGTTTTGACCATGTTTCACAATAAAGCCTTGCACATGGATCCGCACGCCTCTTGTCTCGTCAGCCCTGTTACAAAACTAGAGTTGGGGTACTTGGACTCAGACATTTTGGACAGAGTATAGATGAATCCATGTAATGTGACATAAAAGATAAATTAGCAACAACATTAAAATTAAGATAAAAGACATTAATAAATGTCTCCTAATCAAATTCGGTTGGAAAACCTGACTCAGACTCAACAAACTTTCAGTTCAGCAGCACTTTACAGTTGTTTGACATTTGATCACAGTTGTTGAAGCAATAAAACGTATTGCTTTAGGTCAAAGGCTGTCCTGAAGTGAATGATTGCCTGTTCATAATGAATGACTAACTGTGGAAAAATAGAGTTCACATAGAAATATATTTAATTCGGTTGTGTTGAAGTGTGATTGGATGGACAATAGAGACTATATTTCATACAGTACTGCAATAAATCAACAGCATCTGTGTCCTGTTGTCCACTGCCTCAGAAAATGAAGTCAGCTTGTTCCCCAGAAAGCAGAAAACACCTGTTCACTAACACTCTTAGGATGAAAGTCTAGCATAACTTATTAAACTATATGAAATGAGTCGAATAATCAAAATGTGCTGCAGATGCTGTTGTAAATTGATTTTACCTATAATATTCCTTATGGTCATGAAAGCCAGCAAATGTGTGCTTTGAAGGTGTGTGTTCACCATCAGATTCATTTGAGTTTCAGTTTTAACAACACACAAGCTGTAAAAGTCCATGTATATGAAAGAATTTTACAGCCCTTGATAAACAGAGACAAAGTCCAGGCATCAGATAAGAAATCACAGATGATGAAATTAATTTGAATTCATTAATCGTGATGTCGTCTTCAGTCAGATGAGAGCGGATGAGAGGCGACATCAGAGCAGGAGTGCTTTACAGATGAATATGAACATGAAATAATAGAGTATGATCCTGCCCTGTGGCTCTGTAAATAATGGGCAGAGATAGTGGTTGGTGTGTAGCAATCATGTGATTGCTGAGAAATATCTTCCTTTTAAACCGTGTGGTGCAGTAGATATTACACACACTGACTCATCTGTGGTTGAGCTGCAGTGCTTTAGGGAAGCTGGCGATGTTTGCTCATGCACTGCTTTCTGTTTGGCAAGAACCAGCAGACAGAGCCAAGATTGCATTCAATTTAGGGTGTGAACAAGAGACATGTTTTTGGGTCAATGAGAAGTAAGGCTGTCAGAGATGATGAAAAGGACAAATAAATGCCAGGGCAATAAAAACGTGAAATTTAAAATAAGTGTTTTGAATATAGTAAGCTGTAATTGATTGATGTGATCATTACTCCAGTCTTCAGTGTCACATGATCTTCAGAAATCATTCTAATATGCTGATTTGCTGCTCAAGAAACATTTCTGATTATTATCAATGTTGAAAACAGTTGTGCTGCACAATATTTTTATTGAAATCTGTTTTCTCGTTTCTGTGTTTCATGTACTGTTGTTATTGGATTATTGAAGTTTATGTTGTGTTTGGATCCAGTTCCACCTCATCTCTGAGTCAATTGTCACTATTTTTAGTAGCTTACTAGCATGAATATTACTAGTTTATATTGCTACCTTATTCGGCATGATCCCTCAGAACCTTTAGTCCACCCCATACCTAATCATAACAACTACTTTACTAACTATTAATAAGGCAAAAGTCATAGTTAATAGTTAGTTAATAGTGAGAATTAGTCCCCAAACTAAAGTGTGACCAGGGTTTAGCAATTGATAGTTTTCACATGACGTCACACCCTTACAGGAACGCCCACCTGGCGGGCAAAACGAAGCTTTGCTCCACTGACCGCCAGCTATTTTTATGCTGATTGCATCAAGTAATAATGTAGTAAAACACAGATATTAAAAGGCAAAATTCAGTAAAAACCTTATTGATGATGTATATTTTGTACAGTTAAGAAGATGAAGCCAGAATATAAACGCAATGTGCAAAGTTTCACATTAAATGGCTTCCCATAGAAAACCATTAGAAGCAAAACACTGAACCGTTAAGCGGATTGCGTTCATATTCCGGCTTCATCTGCTTGCCTATGTAAACTATGCATTATTAATATGGTGAATACTGAATTTGATCTTTTAATATTACCGTTTTAAATATATTACGGCACTTTAAGTGTTTTTGCAACATTTTGTCGCACTGTTTATGATTGAAATATTGCCGTGGGTGCTTAATATAGTTTGCAAATGGCCAAAACTTGCATTTTGTTCAGAAATACCTTTGTTTTATTCTTTTGAGAGGTGATCTAAATATTTGCGGCTGGGAAACAGATGAAAAATTGACACGCTTGAGCAGCAGTTCTATGGATGTTTTGCCCTCCAAGTCTTCGAGCCGGTCACGTGACTGAAAGCTATGAATAGTCTGCTGGTTTTGCATCGCAGACCTGGCAACCCTGAGTGTGACCATAGATTTTGAAGTACTTATTGGAGTTTCAACATTTCAATGACACTCTTTTTCTTCATGATCTCACCATGATTATATCAACTTGACATTGCTGAGCTGCTTTAAACTGAAAATTATTTTTTTTAGAAGTTTCTAGACCAGAGCATGTGAGGGATTTTCACTCTGAGTGGGTTTCTCTCACTCATATACACTGATCCAGACCAGCTGTGAGTCTGTTTCAGCTTGGAAGAGCAAAACTAGACAAAGTAACTTTCAATAGTGAGTCATAGTTCATAAGCACTCAGCATGACTGTGATGGTCTGTAGGCATAAGGCTGTAGGTGAGTCCATCAAAAGCAGGTTCTTGTTGAGGTTCCAGTACCTTCATTCTGTCTCCATTTCAGCAGCACGTCACAAGAAACCACATTTCCCTTGAGCCGTCTTCCCTTTCTCCAAAAAACACCACTCAGGGTTTGAGAGTAACTGGAACCTATTGATTTTGCCTGCATTGTCTCATTAGGATGATGTTTATTACACTCTGGTTATGTGCAATATTGTTTTAAAGGCGACTTTCATTTCACATCAGCTCTATAAAAGCAGCGAGATGGACTTCATACGCTGCTCGATCGATGGTGAGGTAGGATTACATCAGTGTTTTGCTGCTGTAATTGGACGTGATGGCTGGCATTCTGACAGTAAGTGTTAGAAAGCAGAGAGCTTTTAAATCATTGATGGATGGCAGCAGATGTGACTGCAGGCCCACACAACACAAAACACACGTCCAAGGACAAAGCGTTCAACTCGTGTTCCTTTCTACAGCACCAGATATGCCTCAAATAGAGTCTAGATTAGATACATGTCTGCTTTATAGTTTGAGGAGTGATATTATCATGCCATGCTTGAGGAAATAAACGCTTGAGGCCGATCTAAACGCGGTTAAGCAGTCAAATGTCTGCAAATGGAAAACATAACCTGGTTAAACTGCTCTCTTATTAATGTTCAAGTGACTGAAGCACATGCATCTTCAAAATCTATTTCCAGTGTTCACATTTATTCTTCTGATGCGATTTGGCTCCTAATTAAATTAGTTTCAAGCCTCTTATGGTTAGATCATTGCTGTGATACTGTGGTACTATACTGTGGGGTGTCTGTCCTTAAACATAGTAGGAATGCGGGAAATGCTGTGATGTCATAAACGGACAGAAAATAGCTAATGAACATTAATCAGGTCATAAAAAAACATGATTTACAGTGCCCTCCACTAATATTGGCACCCTTGGTAAATATGAGCAAAGGCGGTTGTGAAAATAAATCTGCATTGTTTATCCTTTTGATCTTTCATTCAAAAAAATCACAAAATTATAACCTATCATTGAAGTGTGTGGGTGGGGGGGGGGGGGGGGGGGGGGGGATTTCGTTGTGAAATGAATGCTTTCTCTAGTTCATGTTGGCCACAATTATTGCAATGTCCTTTTCCCAAGATAACAGCTCTTAATTTTTCTCCTATACTGCCTGAAGAGGTCAGAGAACACCTGACGAGATCAGAGATCATTCCTTCATGCAGAATCTCTCCAGATCCTTCAGATTCACAGCTCCATGTTGGTGCTTCTTCTCTTCAGTTCACCCCATATACAGTATATACCCATTTATTCTATAGGGTTCAGGTCAGAGAACTGGGACAGCCATGGCAGAAGATTCATTTTGTGCTCAGTGACCCATTTTTGTGTTGATTTTGATGTTTGTTTTGGATTATTGTGCTGATGGAAGATCTAACCACAGCCCATTATAAGATTTCTAACAGAGGCAGTCAGGTTTAGATTTTTTATCTGTTGGTATTTGATAGAATCTAAGATTCTATGCATCTGAACAAGAGGTCCAGGACCTCCGGAAGAAAAACAGGCCCACAACATTAAAGCTCCAGCAGTGTATTTAACCGTGGACATGGGCTACTTTTTATCCCTGTTTGTACTGAACTCATCTGGTGGGTTTGCTGCCAGAAAGCTCTTTTTTTAGTTTCATCTGACCATAGAAGCCAGTGCCATTTGAAGTTCCAGTCATGTCTGATAACTGAATATGCTAGAGTTTGTTTCTGGATGAGCGAGGACAATTTTTCTTGAAACCCTCCTGAACAACATGTGGTGACGTAGGGGCTGTTTGATATATTTATTTTAGGCTTTCTGACCTCAAGGCTCAACTAATCTCCACAATTCTCCAGCTGTGGTTCTTGGAGAGTCTTTGTCCACTCAAACTCTCCTCCTCAGTGTGCTTTAGGACGATATAGACACACGTCCTCTTCCGGGCAGATTTGAAACATCTTTAGTTGATTGGAACCTCTTAATTATTGTCCTGATGGTGGAAATAGGAATTTTCAATGCTTTAACTATTTTCTTAAAGCCACTTTCTATATGTGAAGCTAAACAATCTTGTTCTGCACATCAGAACTATTCTTAGGTTTTACTCCTTGTGATGGCTGATTAAGGGAATTGGCCTTTAGCCTTTTTATAATCCTGTGGAACAGCAAGTCATAGCTGGACAATTTCATGCTCCTAGTCTCCCTGGTATGCTAAAAAATGTAAATATGAATGGGAATATACTTCAGAGATATTTTACTCATAAGAATTTCTAGGGGTGCCAATAATTGTGGCCAACATGCACTGGAGAAAAACATTTCTTTCATCATGAGTTTTACTTCAATGAAAGGTTACAATTTTTGTGAATTTTTTGAAAGAAAGATCAAAATGATAAACAATGCAGATTTGTTTTCGCAGCCGCCTTTGCTCATATTTACCAAGGGTGCCAATATTAGTGGAGGGCACTGTATGTTCTAAATTATTACATTGACTTCAACCAAAAACATTTTCTACAATATAATTTTCAACCAAAATATTTACCACGATATAATTATCAACCAAAATATTCACAACGATATAATACATTTTCAACCAAAATATTTACCTTTGATCTAAGTAATTTTCAACCACTGTAAGGAACGCAATCATTTATAGCAATTATGCCTGAATTAAGAGATGTTACTAACTGAAATTAAAGCCATACCCTATAATTCTCAACACTGTCATTTAAGTAATACAAATTAAAAATTGTCAAATGACAAGCAGCTGTTTTTCAAGACAGCCAATCATATCTTCATTGATGCTTTTTGAGAACTGTTTGCTCTCACTCACAACAAACTGACTAATATTTAAATCTCTCTTTTTTAAGAAAACTGACATTTATATCTTATAATATAACAAATCTCTAAATCTCTTTAAAATCTCTTAATTGTCTTTGAATGTTTAGTTGTGTGCTTGAGCCACTGTGGCACTGATATATGTGTTAGAAAACATTATAACTATCTAAATCTGGAGGGTCAGTCGAATCATCGTTATGTATCATCATATCACCCAGCACTTAAACTTGCTGTATGTTAAAGCAATAATGCATTATATTCATAAGAGTATGACGTTGTGTAAAGCTGCTTTGAAAGGATGTTTATTGTGAAATGTGCTATAAAATTTAAATTTTGACTTGACTTGAATTTGAGCTACTTAACTAGCATATTTAGCTTAAATGCAGCATGTCTTCCTCTGTGTTCGGTTCTCAGCCTGACGACTCGCTTCAGTCCATCAGTAATGGTAGTTAGTCAGAGGCTAGAGAGGTTAGTGACAGCTCTTCATCGGTGGTCAGTCATCCTCATTACTTGAGCGGCTCATGTATGAAGCCAGCGCTGAGCGGTTGGACTATTCATGTCTTCGGAGCAGCACTGGAACCCGCTGTAGTTTATTAATGGCCTGGGAGAGCCCAGCGCAACCTGACTCCTGGCCCTTATTAACTTTAATTGCGTGTGGAATGGCTGCTCTTAGCACACTTCCTTTGCTGTAATTGCACACCGCCGCGGCTGCATTCATGCTATCACCAGAGCACGGTAGCAAGCGGCTATATCTCTCACAAAGTGCTAAGGTTATTTAATCTGCATCTATAGATAAACGGCTGTGCTTCTGAGTGACTGCTCTGATTGACTGCATGAGTTTGCTGGATGCTGCTGTAATGTTTCCATTGAGAAGATTTGTCCAGCCTACTTATTTTACCTTAACATGTGAAGTATTTCCAGAGCTGGCAAATTAAATGATGGATGGATGGTAGATGGATGATTAAGGAAGAGTCATCCTAAAATGTCATCATTTACTCTCCTTTCATTACAATCCTGTAAAACTTTCTTTCTTCTGCACTGGTTGTTTTTTGTGGATGAATGAAGATCGATTGCAGCTTGAAGATTCACACAAGTTGTTTGCTTTGAAACAGCTACAAATTATTTACTCTGCTATAAATAAATATATACATACATACATTAAATAAAACCAGTATTTTTATGTAATGTATGTTTGAATATTTTGTCGATTATAGTATCAATGAACTCTTCTCACATTTCAAGGACTATCAAAAGCAGCGGTCAACATAGTAAAAAATCCACACTAGTGTTCTTATGACTTTACAAAATTATATTAAATTATACACACACACACACACAATCTTGCTCATGTAAATTATTATTAAAAATCAAATCAAAGTCATAAATTTTGTCTATTACAGAACTGCTTTTCAGTGGCATCAGTAGCAACCCAATGGAATATTAAACCAACAAAAAGAAAATAAATATGTGGAAGAAAATCCAGCTGTGTCTGAATGTTTTGTAACAGGTGCAGTTTTTCTGAGGTCAGCTCATATGAGTTTGTCTCAGATTTACACAGATGAAACAGTTTAATGATCCAGTTATCATAGGGACAACAAATATGTTTAATTGTATTTTTGTTCAAATTAAATTTATGTTAAAATATATTGCAAAAAAAATAATAAAAAAGGCTGTTTTAAGAAATTTATATGCTGTGTTTTCATTCTCAACCTTGTGCAATATATGCAGGTATTGTAGGCTGCATAAAATGTTTTCTAAAGTTAAATCAGTTTGAAGTTAAAGTTTAACTCTGCCACTTTTGGCAAACGTTCCGTCATCTTGTGTTATTTTCTCCATTCAGAACTCTCCAGGGAATTCAGGAATGGTTGCAACACGTCCGGTGGATGGCCCATGTTACGCCTCTTGGTTTCACAAGCATCTGAGCTGGAATCTGATACGGCATCTCTAATTGGTCAGTGTGTTCCTGCGAGGAGAGCCAAGGCTGATCCGTCCTTCTGACGAGACATCGCAGGAATGCGAGACATGTGACCCAGACGCGACTCTGGAGAGCACTTCCGCTGGATGACATCACCTCAGAGCCACATCACCACATCACCCACCGCCTCGGCTCCTCGGCTGCTGCAGTCAATCCAGCACATTAACGGCTCGCCATCACTTCAGCGCTGTCGTTTACGACTTGGCCTAGACTGCAAAACCGCTGTGTGAACCATCCCACTTTGAGCTCATGGGAATGACCTGTTTCCTGTTTTCCTGTTGAGATCTTCACACTCCTGCCATACAGACTAATGGACGCTGGCTGTGTGTTCAAACTGTCCATCAGCATAAGATCTGGTCCATTTGGCCTCTTACACTCTTAAAAATAAAGGTGCTTAAAAGGTTCTTCACAGCGAGAAGAACCTTTTTTGGTTCCACAAAGAACCATTCAAGCAAAGGTTCTTTAAAGAACCATCTCTTTCTTACCTTTTTATAATCTGAAGAACCTTCTGAAGAACCTTTTGTGAAACAGAAAGATGTTAAGGTTCTTCATGGAACCATTTAGACAAAAAATGTTCTTCTATGGCATCATGAAGCACCTTTATTTTTAAGCGTGTATTCTGGCCAAGACCTGCCCACTTACTGACTGACATGGAAAAGGACCAACCAGAGTTCATGTTGTTTCTATGTGCTGTTTCAGGGCAGCTAATATATATTATACTATATAAATATTTCTGTCACTATGTGCATTTTACTGAAAACCTCCAGTTCATTCAATTGGAGTTTCTGACTGTACAACAGTGGCCATACTGTAAAACATAAATAGTTGAGAAAACTAAAATAATGCAACTTGATGCAGTAAGACCTTTGAGTTCTCTCAACAATAGTTTTTTAGTTCTTCTCAGTAAAGATACTGTTTAGTCGATGTAAATTTGATGGTTCATGCAATGCTGATTGTCTTATTTTGCTAATAGAAAAATTATTGTCACAGCAGCTGAAACAACAATTACTGTCATTGAGGTAATTTAGTTTTTTTTCTGTTTCCTGGATGAAAAAAATTATGTGCAAAAAGCCATCACATTATCAATTTTATGCTTATTTACGAATGACAGTGAATTGTTATAGAAACCTTAATGGATAACAGTCTGATATGTAGACAGCATTGTCTTTGTAAAACATCTTTCAAGACTAAGATATTCAGAAAAGGGATATAAGTGGTTAAATGTACTCTAGGCCTCAAAACTAGACACACAAACCTCAAGAATGCTGGCAATCAACAAATGTTAAAAAGATGAGCTCTTTACATCACAACACAATAATGACAAAACAACAACAAAAAAGTTTAAATTAAGTCAGCAAACAGCAAAACAATAGTAACTGCATAATTTATTCATGCTGCAATGCATGCTGGGAACTTACAAAACCTTAACATTTCAACAATATGAAATTCTTTGTTCAGACAACTGTGTTTGACTAGTTGTGACAACATCTGGGGTCATTTTGCTGGTCTGACAAGGGTTTTTATGTAGTTTCAAGAAAATAGCATTTTTTAGCATTTGAGACTCAAAATGCTTTGTAAACTGGAAAACATGCAGTTGCATTATTTACAGTGGCAAGGGGCTGGAGCTTACTAAAGCCCTCTCAATGAGGAGGTTTGTGTTTAAATCTCAACCAGATGCTTCCACTAAAGACATGCAGTCATGTATGAGTGTGTTATTTTCACCAACTGAATGCTAAGGTCAGCGTTCATTGACTAAACCTCGCAGGTCTGGAGTTCATGTAGCAAGGCTATTCATAGTAGATAACCTTCACAGTGGAAAGATTAGCATGTGAAGGACAGATGAAACGCTCTCACACTGTGAAGGAAGTCTGGCGTCGTGTTTCAGCTCAGCTGAGGCTAGACGGCCTTCCACCGCATCGTGAGCGGCGCTCCATAATTAAACACGTCCAAAGGCATGGCACATTCTCACCTCTGAGTTCACCCGGCTCACGCTCATCAGCAACACTTCATAATAACTATACACTAATAAAGTACTAACATATCATTTGTGAACTATTAATTTAAAGTTAATTCACAGTTTATAAACTATAGTTAATATATTAATAGACTCTATACAAATAGTTAGTTCTTCATTCATTGCCACTTTAATTAACACAATTATTATTGTTTAATTGGCTCAGG
Source organism: Spinibarbus caldwelli (assembly GCA_039654775.1). Lineage (NCBI taxonomy): Eukaryota > Metazoa > Chordata > Actinopteri > Cypriniformes > Cyprinidae > Spinibarbus > Spinibarbus caldwelli. The sequence continues at coordinate 27,793,083 of CM077255.1, forward strand.
TGAAAAGAGTTAGATAATGCTTTGTTAACAACTTATTAACCATAAATAGACTTATGTATAGAATATATATGTGTGCGTGTGTGTGTGTGTGTGTGTGTGTGTGTGTGTGTATGTATCCATAGGTGTGATGGTTTTTACATTGTACAAACAGTATATTCTGTCCCTTAACTCTAAACCATCGCATCACACAAAACTAGACAGAGACAGAGGTCTAGTGCTCCAGACCAGGATACAGTACTTTTAAAATACTACCACTACCATGTTGGTGAAAGTTACTTTTAAAAGTAATGCATTACAATACTGCATTACTCTTTAAAAAAAGTAACTAATTGCGTTACCAAGTTACTTTTTATGGAAAGTAATGCATTACGTTACTTTTGCATTACTTTTTGTTACCTGAGCTGGGCTAGCTTATTTATTTTTAATAACAGAAAACTACAGTTGATTGAAGTCTGTATGTAACTGCCTAAAAATATATATATGGTAACACTTTAAGGTTCCATTTGCTAACATTAGTTAACTGGTTAACATGAACTGTAGGGGAATTAAAGTTAAACCCCATAGACCAATATGCTCATTGAAGACCAGCAGTCAAACTGAAGTTCAGTCAGCTGACAGAGCGTTTACTGAAGACAGAGTCCTCCACACTGACAAAGACCATAGAAAATAATTACTCCAACTAACTTAGAATACAGAAACACCGATACTTACAGTCATATTGACGTCATTTCTACAGGATCTGATAGGCTAACAGTACAGATAATTCTAGCAACATCTGAACATTGGTGTTCTTTTCTTAAAGACATTTCTTGGAGACACTAATTTCCATTCGTAAGCAACTATCGTAAGGGTGAATCACAAATTTTGTTAGGGCACTTCTCATCTGGGCAGCTGTTGATTCTCCTGCAGACTGTTCCTTTGGCATCATATTCCCAAACAACCCCTGAAAATACACCATTAGATTAAACACTATATCCGTTTGCTTCAAGATTGGGCTGCAGCACATCACTGGAACAGAACAATACATTCACACACTGATACAGACCTCTACACATGATTCACTGTCAGAGTTTAACATATAGCAACTAATGGTGCTATAAACCCTAAAGAGAATCATAAACATTAAGCACACGTAAGAGTTAGTGCATCCATGTGGTCCATTAGTCTTCATACAGCTATCATGAGAACAACATAACAAAATAAATAAGAACAATGTACAACTGATAACTCTTTTTCTTTAAAATATATTCTGCTGAATTATTACAAAACAAATACATCTTTATTCTCTTGAAGCCGGGCTGAATGAGTAAACACTGTTACTGCATTCCTGACACGGGTCAGACCCTCAGTCACCTCTCAGGCACCAAACACAGACACTGCCTGTAACATAATACCACAATACATACACTAGTTTTAAGAAAACTATGATTATGTATTCATTAGAAGAAGAGGGGATTGGAAATACACCCTTTCAGAGCTGACAAAGATAAAACTTCTAAATCATGTATTAATCTTAGTTGATTTCAACATTTATTAGTGCATTATCAAAATCAAAAGCTTTATCTATTTTTAATGGACCTGAGCTGACAAGAACTTGTTGTATTTTTATTATCTAACAATAACAAAGATTTACTGTATAAATACTGTAAGAAACGTCATGATCATTGTTAGTTAGTTTTGCAGCACCTAATGCACAACTAATGAATTAACTAATGTTAACTAATGAGACCTTATTGTTCAGTGTTACCAAATACACTATACCCTGAATCCCCGCTAACAACAAGTTCTATGAATGTTTTGCTGATGTTCCCATTAAATTATGAAAACATTATTTCTGAATTTTCAGTCAAAATGTCTGTTTCTTTCATGTTTCAAAAACATATTTATTGGTTACGCATTAACATTAACCCATTTGTGCCCAAATTTTTCTGAACGGTTTTATGCATATAGTTGTGTTAATAGTGTCCTATGTGAACATGTTCTGCATTTATTTTCCTCAGGTTTTTGTTTTCTTTCTTGAAAATCATATTTGAATGTGCAGAAACTATAGTTGGCGGTGGGCAAATATGTTGTCTGCACCCCTCAATGTTAAATTTGAATAGGAGGAGAACATTTGGAATCTAACTCAAAATAACTGCTTTCAAAAGACCAATCTTTATTCATTGACAAATATATTATGTATAAAAGTCAAAGAACATTTGATGCGAACCCAAAATAGCTGCATCTAGCTTATAATCTCTTGAATATGAAAACCCAACAAACAACAAATCCATTTGTCTTAAAGTGGTGGAACATAATGAGAACAGTGGGGCCTGTAGATAGGGAGTATGTGTTATTTAATAAAAATATAATTCTATTTTCGGAGTGACATCATTTTTTCTCAAACATAGTCTGTGGGGTAAAACGCCCCCAGGGGGCAATGGGCAATTATCGTAGTTATTCTGTTCTGAACATCAAATCCTTTGTTTTTCCATCAAATGTATTATAACTAGTTGGTTATTTGGAAAAAAAAAACATATATTGGAAAAATATTTGGACTTTATATTTAAAAAGTAGTTGCCTCAAGTTAGCATCAGGTAGCTAGTTAGCTAGCCAGTTAGCATCAGCTAACAAAATGTTTCACATAGGCTATTATAAATTTATAATTCATAATTATTGATTATATTCTTTTTAATTTTAAGCTAAAACTGCCTGTACTCTGGTTTTACTGTAGGCTAAATGTTTAAAGCAAATTGCTTTGTTAGACTGGGGGGTATTTTACTCCACCCATGGGGGCATTTTGCTCCATAGGTGGGGTAAAATGCCCCCTTGGTACAAATTAAATTTTTGTTAAAATTCTAATAACATGAAAACTCAGGACATTTTTCATACTTTGTTTATAATATATGTCATTGTCACTAAAACTATGATAACTTTTCTGAAAATATTTAAATTTTGTTTCAAAGAAAAAAAAAAAAGTACAGTCCTTCAGGGGACCTTTCCCCCCCACTCTACCCTACCTATAATGCTAACTATACAGGCACTAATAGTAACCCTAATCGTGTTAGCATCATGTTAACAGCATGCTAACAACATGTTAATTGTGTTAGCATTATGCTAACAACATGTTAACAAGTAAAATGTTAAAACAAAATTAGCATGATTAGCATGTTGCTAACATGATGTTAACATGATTTAAACAAGCTGTTAATGTGATTAGCATGATGCTAGCAACATACTAACATGATTAGAATGAAGTTAGCATGTTGCTAGCATGATGCTAACATGTTTTAACAAGAAGGTAACATGAGTAGCATGATGCTAGCAACAGTATACCCCATTTCCCCATGATATATGTTATATGTACTTACAAGTCATTTGACCACCGGCAACTATAGCTGCCGCTTGGACTTTTGACTAAGTATACAAAAAACTATAGATCTCTTGTAAGATTTTTTTTTTTTTTTTTTTTTTTTGGATGATTCTAGAGACCTTCATGATTATGTAGATATATATATATATGTCAACAAAAAATATTTATTAGTAACATGAAAATGATCTTTCTTTGGGAGGGTTTGCCTTCGCCATGCTTCTCTGAAGTAGGGGTAGGAAGTTGACCGCCTCATGTGACAGGAAGGAAGCGAATACCCTTTTTTCCTCTAGAAATCCTTTATTTGGTTCTTTGCTTGCATGTCATTGAGACATAAAACATGGAGAACATCTACAAAAATACTTATAGAAGGAAAATGACAACTATAACCTGCAGCAACTATAGTTAAGGGTTAAGGTGACATTCCATTTTATCGTTTTGCAAATATTATCAGAATATTACTTTTGAAACAAGTAGATACTTTAAAAAAAAAATAGTAGATACATTTAAAATTTGCTCCCACTTCATATTAGGTGGCCTTAACTACTATGTACTTACATCAAAAAATGGAAGTACAGTGTACTTATTGTGCTCATATTGTATTGCAAAACACTTTTGCTGCTGTTGAGGTGGTATACGGGTAAGGTTAGGGACAGGTTTGGGGGTATGGGTAGGTTTAAGGGTGGGTTAAGGTGTAAGCGATGGGTCAAAAGTGAAATTATAAATTTAATTACAGAAATTAATTACAGTAATTACATAAGTTTTAGGAGCTCATTTTTATTCCATCTCCTCTCCTGAAAAGTCCGTCTTGCAGGATTGACTAAAAATGAGCTCCTAAAACTTACTGCTAGATTCTGGAAGATCAATTCTTCAAACAGTGGTACAAGAGGATGTGCTGGTCCTTCAAGATCATTTTTGACATCTCAGTCTCATTTTATCTGTAAAAGAAAACATGCCTAATAATTCTGCACACCTGAATAAAAGGAGTTTTTTACTTCCAGCCTTCATGGACTATTATATATCACTTATAAATGATTAAATACAAAATCAATAGCAGTTATTAAGATTGATGTGGTTTGGAATTGGTAAAATGTGCTTGGAAAAAAAAAATATCATCAGAATATCAACGTGCCTAATAATTATGCACTCAGTGTAAAGCCAAAATACCAACTCTGAAGACGCAATGTTTAATTACTGGGTGGAAAAAACCCTTTCCCCTTTCTGTATATATATATATATATATATATATATATATATATATATATTATATTATATATAATGCTTAGTGGTGTGCCGTGGGATTTTTTACATATCAAAACTGCCACGGCAGAAAAAAGGTTGGGAAACACTGCTCTAGCAGACTAACAAGAGTCCTGAGCCGCACAGCCGGTCCTGATGGAGTGATAGAGTCACAGAGAAGGACATTATGAAGATGTGTCCTCTCATTATCCACTCATTGAAGAGCAGTCTCGCCTCTTCTGTGGGCCTGAGCTACTGTAAAATCCAACATCACAGCCAGCCATATTCAAGGAACTAGCTAGTGAAAGTTGGTTTGCTTTGCTTGATCAGTAGTTGTCTTTGAGTCGCCTTTCCTACACCCTTCCTACACATTATAATAAATGTTTAATAAATGTCCATGGAATCTTTCTGTTGCACAAAAGGTTCTTTTTAGTGGAAAAGGTTCTTAGAATTATTAAAATGATCTTCAAGCTAAGAAACATGGTTATTTTAAGAACTGATCACTGAAGGTTCTTTGGGGAACCAAAAATGGCTCTTATATGGCATCACTGTGAAAACACGCTTTTGGGACTTTTATTTTATTAATAGTGATTGAAAGTTGCCATTCTGTCTGATGTCTTCATTGGTACTCTATTAAAAACAACAGTGCCAAAAGCATGTTTTCGCAGCAATGCCCTAGAAGAGCCATTTTGGGTTCCAGAAAGAACCTTTCAGTGATCATTTGTTAAAAGAACCATTTTGTTTCATAGTGTGAAGAATATTTTATTAATCTAAAGAACATTTTCCATTATAAAGAACCTTTTGTGCAATGGAAGGGTTAGAGGTTCTTCATGGACCCATATAAAGAACCTTCATTTTTCACTGAGTGTTAAGTGCATTAAGGAATGAATCATTCAGATTAATTTAAAAAACTGATTTATTAAAAATGATTTTGATGGATGGAGAGCTGAGACAAATGTCAAGGGTTTATATGTCAAAGTTGTTTTACTTATGTAATCAAGTACAAGCATGTACTGCTGTTATCATGCTGCTATCAAGCTCGCTTGTCCTTTCTGATGCTTGATAGCTTCAGTGCCCTTTCATTATAATTGCATTATTCCAAATGTGTCCACAGAAGAAAGAAAGTCATTTGGGAGGAAAGGTGAATGATGTGATTTTTAGATGTGTGTGTGTGTGTGTTTCTGTGTCTCTCTGTGTGTGTGTGTGTGTGTGTGTGTGTGTGTGTGTGTGTGCGTGTTTTAGAGTGGCACGATCTTTCGGTTCATCTACTGTACCTGACAGAGCACTGACACAGATTTCCAAATGTGTCCGGTCAGAGCAGAAGCTGCCATCAGTGGCCAGGTGAGATCCAGACGTGACAGGAGACAGATATAACGAGTCTCTCTCAGACAGTGAGTCACGTCTGTGAGCAGCTGCGTCCCTCATCATCTCACACACACATCATCAGCTGATCACCAATCTACACACACACACACACACACACACACATATGTGTTCTAACCTCAAGATGCCAGCAGCAGTCAAACTCAACCTGCCAAGATCAGTGCAGATGTTCTGTCAGAGATCTCAGCGTGAGCTCAAACATTTCTCATCACGTTCTCATGATTGGTGGTTAGTGTTTGCTAAGGCAAGCATCACTATTACTCACACTTGAGGTGCGGTCATAACCCTTGTGAGCTGTCTTCTGTCTGCAAAGGTACACTCTTAAAACAAATAAAATGTGTTTTCACAGCAATGCCATGGTTCTTAAAAGAACCATTTTGTTTCTTAGTGTAAAGAACATTTTAGTAATCATAAGAACCTTTGTCCACTATAAAGAAACTTTTGTGCTTCGTGTAGAAGCCCATTTCTGCCACAGGATAAAAAATTTTAAAAAAGGCAATTGCGACTTTTTATTCACAATTGCAAGTTTACATCTAACTAACACTGACTAACACTACACTACTAGCACTAACACCTAATGCCTAAAATAGGAGACTATAAGACTGGAGGATTCAGCCCAATAACATCCAGAAAGATCCTTTTCATGATGCATCTATGAAACCAATCAGAAGCACTGAAATACAACATTTTTATTTTACAATTCTGACTTTTTTCTCACAATTGCAAGTTTACATCTTGCAATTCTGACTTTTCTCAGACTTTTGAGCTTTAAGCTTGCAACTGCAAGTAATAAATTCAATTCTTGTGGAAAAAGTCTGTTCATAATTCTGACTTCTTTTTTTTTTCCAATTGCGACTTAATTGCACAATATCTCACAATTGCAAGTTTATATCATGCAATTCTGAAAAAAAAAGAGTTGTGAATTGTGAGATGTCACAATTATCTTTGTTATTTCTTATTCAGTGGCAGAAACAATGGCAATATTTCATGGATGTTAAAGGTTCTTTATTGCACCATCAATGCCAATAAATAACCTTTATTTTTAAGAAGGTAGCATTAAGGGTTTGTTCAGATCACTGACACTTATACAGTATTGACCTTATAGCTTTGCTTAAGGTTGCAAAAACTTATTGGATTATTGGAAAAACAGTCCCACTTTATATTAAGTGGTCTTAACTACTATGCACTTACAGTTAAATTAATCATTTGATACAATGCACTTATTGTGTAAATACATGTTTTTACATTGTACTTATATTCTAAAACTGCCTGCATGTAATTACATCTGTAATTAATTTCTGTAATTACATTTATAATTACACTGTTGACCCATCCCCTACACCTTAACCCACCCTTAAACCTACCCATACCACCAAACCTGTCCCTAATCTTACCCGTATACCACCTCAACAGCAGCAGAAGTGTTTTGCAATGCAATATGAACACAATAAGTACATTGTACTTATTTTTTGATGTAAGTACATAGTAGTTAAGGCCACTTAATATAAAGTGGGACCGGAAAAACAAATGAAGCACAGAACTTGGTCCTATCCATTGGTTGATGATTGGATTTTAAGAGTTGTTGTTTGTGAAAAATAATTTTGATCAGTTGGGCAGCCATGAACTTTAAACATGTTGGGAGAGAGAACACTTGCTCTCCTGACTGTTCAAGTTTCATTCATTTTATGCATTTTGCAATATCAGCATAGCTTTCTCTTGCCATTACAGTCATACATAACCATTGCATATTTTATGCATTTTACATAGCCAAAACATTTATTTCACAGCATTTATTTGAACAAAACTCCAGAATCTTCTACAAATGGTCAAATCTAGATAACGTGGTTAATGTTTGGGGTGCTATTTTATTCACAATTATATTAACTAAATGTGTTCAATACATTTTGGCTTTAATGACATTTCCCCAGAAATAGGCAAGAATGAACCTGCTGTCATCCATGATTTATATTCTCTCCAGAAAACAAAGCACGTGAATGTAGCAAACTCATAATTACCACTTGAGATGTTGGAAGAAGAAATTTTCTGAAACGGTGCTGGAAGCAGATCTCGTTAAGTTGCACTTACACACTGCTACCTTAGAGTTGTTTTATCAGTATCTGAACATTGTATAGTTCCAGACTCAGTGTGAGCGTGATGAATCTGTGCAATCGCACCTCTTTCATTGTGTTTGATGTCTGTCTGGTCTTCATCGGCGGTCCCTGCACAATCTCTCAGAATCACCCCCACACCACACATTTCAGCAGATTCACACGAGAGCGTCTCACTTCCTCTGGCTGTGATGTGCAGTCATTGTAAGAGTCGCCCACGCCTGCGCCTCTGTCAGGATGCTCTTCCCCTCAGAACAGCGCTGCAGTGGGGCAATAAGTGAGGTCATGATGGAGGTGAGTGTCTTCTCACGCCACAAGTAAACATATGTGTCTTTTAGACAGGATTCAATCAGGCCAGAAGGGCTGGAAGTTTCTCTCTGTTTCAGCAGCAACACCTCAGCATCTGAGAAATCCCACTATCAACATACACCAAACACACGATTGCACTAACACCTACTGCCTAAAATAGGAGCCTATGATTCTGGAGGATTCAGCCCAATTAATCTTCAAGAAGGATCTTCTTCATAATGCATCTATGAAACCAATCAGAAGCACTGAAATACGTGCCCGGTCTCATGAAAATGCATATAAATGGTACGCCAAATAAAAACGAAAACTCATGGTATTGATAGGCAAAAATGGACTTTGGCGTATATATGATATGAACGTGTTTGGCGTGCATATAAAACGCAGTTTTCGCGTGCATATGATACGCATCTACCCCACAACCCTAATCCTACCCATTGCGTAGCATTTACACGCCAAAGTCCATTTTTGCATATCAATACCATGAGTTTTCATTTTTATTTGGCGTACTATTTATACACACTTTCATGAGATTGGGTTGGAAATATACAGTGTCTATAATGGGGGGAAATCCTGCCTCCTTCATAATGCAATTAACAGTCTTACCAATTTAGTGACTTTGTCATTAGATATGTTGAATTTCAAACCCCTTTATTTTTCTAGTTTTTCTATTGACAGGTATGTGTTTGAGTACAATTAACATTTTTGTTTTATTTTATCAACTACCGACAACTTTTCTCCCAAATTCCAAATAAACATATTGTCATTTAGAACATTTATTTGCAGAATATAACAACTGGTCAAAAAAAAAAAAAAAAAAAATGCAGTGTTTTCAGACCTCAGATAATGAAAAAAAACAAGTTCATATTCAATTTAAAAAAGCACAACACTGTCATTGGGTTTTTAGTTGAAAGCCTGAAATAAGGTCTGTGTTTAACACAAGCTCGAGATATTTTCACATTTGATTCTACTGCATCAGTAAAACCCTCTTGTGACTGTTTTTTTTTTAATCAGGGACCAGTGTGATGCTAGCTAACCTACAGATCGGCCTACAAGAATACACCATCACTGCAGAACTCTACACTTTTCAGTACTGAATGAAATCAATCGATAATCCACCATCTTAGATTGGTTTTTCACTCATTGTAATGCACTCTGGATTGTCTTGTCCATGAAAGACACACATAAGCTGCATTTTTGTTTGGTGTAGAAAGCAGCGTAATTCGCTAGGCTGCACATGAGCCCTTAAAATGCTGTCTATGTAGGCAGTTCACTAGATGTCTTGCATACATTAGATGGCATGATTAGGATCATCGTTATAGGGGATGGAAACAGGAAGTCCGTTTGCCAGCTAATTACTGGTAAGCCCTGTATAATCAGAGCTCAGTGAGCAGCTGCTGCACTGCGACCGCCGCAGATCGCAAGATACAAACACCCTGAATAACCACACTTAACAGCATGAAGTGTACAGGACATATGCACTTTATTCTGAGCCACTTCACTGTAAAAAAAATAAATAAAATAAAAAGCTGACCTAACTCAAAATAATAAGGCAACCTATCCCACTCAACTTAAGTTAAATCAACTAGCAACCGACAACTTAAAAACTTTAGTTCATCTAATGAATAAAAGTCAGTCTATTGAGTTTTAAAAGATCTGTCAGATCAACCAAAGATTTTTTTTTATTTTATTTTTTTTATTTAGCAATGCTAATCTTTTTTTTAACAATCCTCTTTCTTTTAGATTTAGGTTTCTTTTCAAAGCACATTACATAATATGTGTCCCTGGAGCACAAATCCAGTCTTAAGTCACTGGGGTATATTTGTAGCAATTGCCAAAAATACATTGTATGGGTCAAAATTATCCATTTTTTTATGCCAAAAATCATTAGGATATTAAGTAAAGATCATGTTCCATGAAGATATTTTTTGGTACATTTCTTACCGTAAATGTATCAAAACTTAATTTTTGATTAGTTATATGCATTGCTAAGAACTTCATTTGGACAACTTTAAAGGTGATTTTCTCAATATTTAGATTTTTTTGCACCCTCAGATTCCAGATATTCATATAGTTGTATCTCAGCCAAATATTGTCCAATCCTTACAAACCATACATCAATGGAAAGATCATCAGGATGTATAAATCTCAATTTCGAAAAATTGACACTTAAGACTGGTTTTGTCGTCCAGGGTCACATATGGGTAGTGTTTGCCTCTGGAAACTAAAAGCAAACATTTATGCTGATAGACAAATGTTTTAAATCCAGAAGTTGCAATGAGATGCATATATACCTCAGCAAACGGTTCTCAACCATGGTGAGAATCAACAGATGTTAAATCAGTAAAAATATGAACTCAGATTCACATGACAGCTAACTGACAGTGACAACAGCAGCAGCAGCATAAATTAAGCCAGTAAAATATAAAACAATGATAATATTTTATTAAAATGTTTACAAGCTCCAATGCATGCTGGGAACTTGTGCAGTATTGTTCAATGTAAAATTGTTTGTTCAGATGACTCAATTTGAAAAGTTTGGAGAACATTTGGATATGTTGTGAACAAATACTTGAGTGTCTACGTAAGGTAAACAAAACAACTTTTGCTAGTGACATGTTTAAAGTATTTTTGTTTGGTTCACACAAAAAATTTAACTGATTTTCCTACTAAAAATTCTTTGTTCAGGCTACTTTTTTACATTTGTTAGTAGAACTTTCCAAAAGTTGGATTGTTTAAAGTGTTACGCTGGTGTGTGGAATCTAATCGTGTGGCAGATGAATGCATGTGATGAAGCAGATGCAGCAGTGTTGTGTTTAGCGTGTTCAAAGGCCCGTCACGCCGCTGCTGTATCCGCAGGATGAGCGGCGTTCTTCATTCATGTGGTATTAATAGAAGCAGCAGCGGTGACAGGGTCAGTCTCTCTTGTGATGTGACATCTATAACAAACACACAAGTCCTCACTGGGGAAAACATGGAGGATACAAGAGACAGTATTGAAATGGAGAAGCCTTCTGACGCGTGTCAGCTCAGTAATAGCTCTGTTGCAGCAAAGAAAGCTCAAACCCTTTCAAATTAGCCTAAAAAAGATTTAAAGTAAATGGAAATAGGATACCAACTTCCTCTGGTCGAGAACAGTGTATGTTTTAGTCCATTGGCTGAGACTGATTTTAATTACACCCTATGATCAGGAAATATTCATGTATCACTCTCTCTCATGGTGTGAGTAGATATGACCATCATTTTGAGGTAAATGTGTTCAAAATTCTGAAAAATCTGTGTAACTTTAAGGAACGTCACTACCGAACAACTTTTTTCTGCAACTAAGCAATTTTTTTGGGGAATTATTCCATAACATTTAGTTTTTATATCTGTATAGCTGTTCAGAACTGTGCTAGCTAACCATATGCTGATTAGCATATTTGAGCTAGGTTCAAAAGCATCTAAAATTGTCACTACCGAAACATTTGGTGGAGTTTCAGTAGTGATATCTTTGTTTTTTTGGGGGGTGTTATCCTCTAAAATTGTCACTACTGAAACATGTCATCATTGTTTCGGTAGTGACAAAAGGGAACATATAAGTCTCATATTTGGGCGAAATAAACAAAATTTTAGTACAGTTATGCAAATTTATTGTATTTTAGTACAAAGCAGTTTTAGTAGTGTTTTAGTATGCAAGTTAAAATTCTGTAATGTGATGCCATCGCTACCAAAGCATTACTGTCACTACTGAAAATGTGCAGTCACCACTGAAACATGGGATGTTTTGTCAAAAATAAAGTATACTGAATTATCAACTAAGATGTTATGATAGTTTTTGGTTTAATTTATATTCAAACTAATGAATCCTTAACTTTGAAATCAGTATGATCAACTTTTTGCCTTTTACAAAGAAAAATTTGATTCAAAATGCAACCAATTTCATAAATTACACTTGAAATATTGTTAAAAATGTAATTGTTATTGATTTCCCTCTGAAAAAAATTAATAAAATAGCAAAAAATATATATTTACAATGTAGATGTAAGCAAAATCTTGGTAGGTCAATATAACCCTTATAATTAAAATTATTATTACTGTGTTTCGATAGTCACAAATTTGGGGAGAGGACAAATATTCCAAAACTTTCTGAAAATACAATATGAGAATTAACTGCACAATTACTAGAAATGTCTACCTTAGACATTATACAATTTGCATACATGTACATTTTTTTTTGGAAAAAGGCGCCTTTTTTCAAGATGTTTCCAGCTCTGACTTTGGACCAGTTCTGTAGAATGGCCCATATTAGACTGTGAATCATGGTAAGCATGAACAAAAGAGAAAATTATTAACAAGTTATTAACATATTGAATGGAACATATTTTGCATTTGACATTGTATTTCTTCTTACAAAATATTAGTTTGATTTAAATGTATTTAAATAGTGTATTTATTTAAATGCACAATAAATATTGCTCCATTGAGTGCTGGGGTCACTGAAGATCATGGAGGGCCGTGCGTCTCGTCCTCAGTGAATGTGGTCAAACTCCTGAGGACTAAAATAGCAGCTGCATTAAAATTCAACATGTCAAGCTGCTATTTCCTGCTGGGGTTTAGGTTACTGAAACAGAGCTGTGCTCTCGTGTCCAGCCAGGACCTGCGGTCAGTCTGAAAGCCTTCTGGAGGACACACTCAAATTTCTAATGTCTCACATGCTTAAAGGAATTGTGCAGCCAAAAATGAAAATATGCTGAAAATGTGCTCATAATCAGGCCGTCTAAGAAGTAGATGAGTTTGTTTCTTCATCAGATTTGGAGAAATGTAGCATTGCATCACTTGCTCACCAATAGATCCTCTGCAGTGAATGGGTGCCGTCAGAATGAGAGTCCAAACAGCTGATAAAAACATCACAATAATCCACAAATAATCCACACCACTCCAGTCCATCAGTTAATATCTGGAGAAGACAAAAGCTGAAACAAATCCAGCATTAAGATGTTTTTAACTAAAATACAAGTCCATAATCCATCATAACACTTCCTCAGTGAAAAAGTGGTCAGGTCTGAATCAGGAGAGAAATCTGCACAGATCAAGCACCGTTTACAAGACAAAATTTCTACAAATCTGATGAAGAAACAAACTCATCTGGCCTTGTCAATTATGGGTTTCATTGTGTGTCTTCTAGGAGTCCACTGCAACAAACTTAAAAGGCTCACTTTATTTCATAATTTCATTTATTCCTAGAGAGAAAAAAAAAAAAAAAAAAAATATATATATATATATATATATATATATATATATATATATATATATATATATATATATATAAACCCTCTACACAAATCCCAGATACTCTGTGGTCCACTGTCTTCTTGCATTTTAGCAACGTCTGCCTCTGTCAGCTGTGTGTGCGGTGTATCTTTCTCCCGCAGGGATCAATAAAAGTACTAAACTAACCCTAAAGCTGTCTTTATGTAAAGTGCCTCTCTGTAAAGTGATGCTGTATCTGAACTCACGTGTGCCAGCGAGAGCATGTGCTGTTAAACAGACAGGAACACGCCGTCCCGGCCTTCAGTTTAATTAGGGTTCAGAACGTCCCCTTCACGGACAAACGCTGCCCTCTTTATGAGATTTATCAATTATTCATACATTATTCATCTGGGCTGCACTGTAAGGCTGAATGAACCACACGTCCATGTTCATGAATCGTGATTCACCACAGGTTGTCAGTGCTCTAAACTAGTAATCGCGACGCTGCAGTGTTTGTGAGATCTGATGAATAGGACCAGAATGAACCTTTATTTATCTGTATTAAATATGTTAGTCACTATTTTGTGTCATATTCTGTTTCATCATTTCACTGTATGTAGCCTAATGCCAAAATAGGAATATTCAAAGTAGTCGCACTGTCAACGTGTTACTGTTAAAAATTATTTAAATGTTTAACATCGTTAAATAAGCTACATACATTCAGCCATTTTAAACACAGGAAAAAGCAGTAGGGGCTCGGAATAAGAGCACCAACGCACACAAACAATACAAAATAGCCATGGCTTTTACTACAAATAAAACCGAAGATTGCAATTGAAGTTAAACCATATAATCACAAATTTACTGGGGTTTTACTACAATGACCATAGTTTAACTATGGTAGGCTATTTGTAGTAAAAGTGTTGTTATACAAATTGTAAAAACGGAAAAAAACATGGCACTTTTACTATAGTAAAACCATGGTTAATTTTCGTAAGAGTGTTTATCAGTCAAATTCATTTAAAACTGTACATTCAACAGGTATGAAATATGACTAGGGAAAATTCTTTTTTTTGGGGAAGTTTCCCTACATGTGACCTGCATCTGGATCAAATTGTGTGATGAAAGCATAAAGAAATCAAAAGTTACAGCATTTGGAACTGAGGTAGCCTTTTTGTTTAGCCCTCCGGAAGACATTTTTAAAACAACCGTTTACTGAGTGACATACACAAAAGTAAAAACTCCAAAACCGTAGTAAAGAGAGTCAGAAGGTAGGTATCGTTTAATAATAATAAAGTTCTAATTTTTTAGAAAATAAATTTTCATTTCATTTAGACACTCTCTCGCTGAGAAAATATGAAAATATACTAAATATAGTCTCTAATTACATTACAGCGTAGATGAAGATCAAAGTACTACATAAACAATATATATATAGACATAGATATGAAACCCTTCTGGCTTATTATATTAGATTTGTGAGCAGAGTTCTCATTCATGTCCATTTTGTAGTCTCTGTGGAGTAGCTGTGGAGATGGAGATTATGTAATGTGGCTTTTAGGAGCTCATGCACTTGTTGGCTGGTGAAAGCACATGAATTGCTTACATGCAGCACAGCATCTTAAACGCCGGCAGCTTCATTCCTGCTGAAATAACATCACACTCACACACTAAAAACCCCTCGGAAAATATGCAAGATGTTAAAACAAACAAAATAATAAAAAAATATTTAAACAAAATAAGAAAAAAATGCAGGTTCATTTTTATTTAGTAATTTCCTGAATAAGCTCTTTTACGTGTCAGATGTTTACAAAACAAAAGGTAATAAATTATTTTACACAAATGAGCCACTGTAAACTTTTGAACAGGATGACGATGTGTAAACTGACCTTCAGAGGTGGTATATTTGAATTACACGTCAATAAGATTTGCGGCAGAGGAGAAAGATTTTCAGTGAACAATGACGTTGTATGATTTCCTACAGTACATCACATACAGCAAAAAAATATATTTTCAATTATTTTAAAATATATTTCAAAATATACAAAAAATGGCCAAAAATATATTTGCTAAAATATATTTACGTAAATATATTTCCTACCAATATATTTTTGGCCATATATAAATATATATTTTTAAAAGCATTTTAAAATATATATTTTGACCTCTGTCTATTTCAGTTCAAGAAAATGCATTTTCTTGCCACAAAAATACATATTTTGGTATATGATGGTTGAAACTAAATATATTTACTATTTCAAAAGTATATTTCATTGAGCTTCACTGTTTGCAATGAAAAGTTAGCATATATTTCAAATATATTTTCACCAATTGGTTTTTTTTTTTTTTACCATATGTTATGCATCATATGCACAACTTTACACTGTGTGCCAAATTATTATGCAAGTTGATATTCTGGTCATATTTTTTTTCCAAGAACATTTTACCAATTCCAAACCACATCAATCTTAATAACTACTATTGACTTTGTATTTAATAATTTATAAGTGATATATAATTGTCCATGAAGGCTGGAAGTCAAAAACTCCTCATATTCAGGTGCGCCGAATTATTAGGCAGGTTTTCTTTTACAGATAAAATGAGCCAAAAAAAGAGATTTAACTCAGACTAAAAGTCAAAAATGATTAAATGCCCATGAGAAGGATGCAATACTAATGCAATAATATAATTAGCAAAGTTCAGGCATGACCATTGGGCAGCGAAATGCTCATTGGGTCAGCAGAGTCAGAAAAAACAGGTGGAGAAGAAAAGACACTTGTTAACTGCAAAAGAATGAAGAATTAAGGTGAAGAATTAGGTGAGAAACCATCAGGAACCATTTAGTCTCCAGCGCCATCATTTCCCAGAACTGCAACCTTCCTGGAGTCTCCACAAGTGCAATGTGTCCTCTCAGGGTTCTCAGGGACTTTGCTTGGGTACAAAATCCTAAAAAAATGAATAAGAATAGCATGCTGAAGTGTTGTGAAATACATTAAGACTGATTTTTCATAGGCTTTATGGACAGATAAGTTTTGAGTGACTCTTGAAGGACCAGCACCACATCCTCTTGTTCCACTGTTTGAAGAATTGATCTTCCAGAATCTGGCAGTAAGTTTTAGGAGCTCATTTTTAGTCCATCTCCTATCTTGAAAAGTTTGTCTTGCAGAGATGGACTAATATGAGCTCCCAAAATTACTGCCAGATTCTGGAAGATCAATTCTTCAAACAGTGGAACAAGAGGATGTGGTGCTGGTCCTTCAAGAGTCACTCAAAACTTATCTGTTTGAAGAATGTTTGAAGTCTTTTCTTCTCCACCTGTTTTTTCTGACTCTGCTGACCCAATGAGCATTTCGCTGCCCAATGGTCATGCCTGAACTTTGCTAATTATATTATTGCATTAGTATTGCATCCTTCTCATGGGCATTTAATCATTTTTGGCTTTTAGTCTGAGTTAAATCTCTTTTTTTGGCTCATTCTATCTGTAAAAGAAAACCTGTCTAATAATTCGGCACACCTGAATATTAGGAGTTTTTGACTTCCAGCCTTCATGGACAATTATATATCACTTATAAATGATTAAATACAAAGTTAATAGTAGTTATTAAGATTGATGTGGTTTGGAATTGGTAAAATGTTCTTGGAAAAAAATATGACCAGAATATCAACTTGCCTAATAATTTGGCACACAGTGTATAGTGTTTTTTGTCATTTTCAGAGTTTGACAGAGTGACTGTGTGCTTTGATTATATGGAAAACAGCAGCCTGAACATTCTGCCTAATATCTCCTTTTCGTGCTCCACAGAAGAAAACGTTACACAGCATGACATGAGGGTGAGTGAAGCAAAGACTGGAGTGTCATTTCCAGTGCAAATAACTGATTTCAGACTCTGTGTTGTGTTTGAACCAGAGAAATGAAATGAAATGACTGGCGATCATCTCAGACGCACACTACCAGCATATGCTGCTATGAGAGCATCAGCTTCGGATGCTTATATAATCATTAATGTGCATCTGTCCATATTCACACCCTGCTGCAGTTTCAGCTCATCTGAGATGTGAAAACTCAATCAGGGCCTTCACAAACCCACTCTTTCCATGCCGTATCCCTCCATCCCACGCTCCGGCCAGTTGCAGAGGAAGAATTAATACTAATCCAGCATTACGGGCCGCTCTGAGTCCATCAGGAGGAAGGTTTGTGGCACTAATGACTTGAGATGTGAGACCAGCGCTGTAATCCCTCACCACAAACAACACCATTCACAAACGCTCCTCACAGACTGTGAGTGCACTTCATTCAGAGAAATGCTTAAAAATAGGAAGTTTATTGTTTAAAAGAGAAGAACAAACTGCATTTCTGTGGTGGAAGTCAATCATGGCATTTTTATATATCTGATGGCATGCTACACGTGCCAAACAGATGAGGATTACTGAGGGCAAACGTCAGGAAATCTGTCTGCTGCTGCGTGTGGCACATCTGCCTCTCTCACATACACTCAGATTACATGAGTTGGTACTGCATTGGGTTGCGACCTCATGGGCACTGAAGTAAAATATAGGTTAGCATTTGAGAACTGAATAAACTGCAAAAGATGCTTTGCACTAATTTCCACCTACAGGGCTTTCACATAAAAGCTGACAATTAAAGGGATAGTTCACCCAAAAATGAACATTCTGACATCATTTTCACATCATAAAGTTGTTCCAAACCTGTATGAGTTTCTGTCTTCTGTTTAAAACAAAAGAAGATACTTTGAAGAATGTTAGTAACCAAACTGTTGATGGTAGAGTATGGAAAAAATGCTATAGAATTCAATGACTACCGTCAACTGTCCTTTTTGGGTGAACATTCAAGTAACGTTCAAGTATATTTTCGAAGTATGCTTTATGTGCTAATATTAATGCACTATTACTTTTTGGAAGTTTGGTACAGTTTTTAGTTTATAAAAGTATACTTTTAAGTGTACTTTAAGTGTAATAGTAGTAAATATTGAGTACACAAACCAGTTTTTTAAATATACTAACATCAAAGTACTAGTAGTATACTTGTATGTGTGCTATTTCAATACTTCTTGGGAATAAATTGCCCCACCTTTTAGTTTATAGAGGTATACTTTTAATGTGTATGTTAAGTGTATTAGTAGTAAATGTTGAGTACACAACTAGTTTACATCCAAGTGTTTCTTTAGTATTGTAGGAACTATACTACAAGTGAACTTAAGGTATACTATTAGTTTACTAGTTATGTATTTTTAGTTGACCTTGTTTATGAAGGTACACTTTGAAGGTAAACTATTAGTTTAATAGTCTTTATATTGCAAGTATGCTTGTAGTTTATTATTTATATACATACTTATTGCATTAACTTACTAAATATACTTGGTAAAAAAAAATACTCAAACTGGAAGGGTATTACAAACTGCAGCCTCAGCTCTTTTGAAGCTATCAGTAAAATCGTACTTGTGTTCATGTAATTTCAGCCCTTCAGATGTCATAATCATGGTCGAAGCAAAGGTTCCCCTTCAGGAACTCAAGCTGCGTCGGAAACGCAATGGGAATGCCTTCAGCGAGACCACGCTCCGAATCACATGTGTAGTCCAATAGATGGGGGAGGCGTCATGAGCGGGGTGACGTAGAGACCAGGGAGCTTAAAAGGACGTGTGGTGCAACCAGCATCAGCTTTCTGTCATTCAGTAAGCGCTCTGTGTGTGTGTCAGTCATCTCTGAGCTCAGGAGGGCTACTGATTTATCTCTTCGCGCCACCAAGGAGACCGCCCGTGCCATTGGGCGGTCCATAGCAGCTCTGGTGGCGGCGGAGAGGCATCTCTGGTTGACCCTGGCCGGCATGAAAGAGAAGGACCGCCCCGCTTCCGCCTTCTGGCCTATTCGGCGACGCCGTCAATTCCGTTGTCAAAAGGCACCAGGAGGCCCGTAAACAGGCAGCGGTGTTTCAGCGGTTCCTTCCTCGCCTTCTATAGCTCTGGGGGCTGCTGAGCGGGAGCAACCCTCGCCGTGTACCAGCTCCTCGTACAGGGAGGTTCAGAAGTTGAGTGTCGCCTCTCGCCAAGGCCTTTCTAGTGTGTGTGCCTATGCAGGACATTTCCAACGCGGCGGGATGGTCCCTCACATTCGTCAGATTCTATGACCTTGACTTACGAGCCACTCCGGGCTCCTCTGTTCTCCTGCCTCAGCCGTGATCTTCCACACTGGCAGGGATTTGTAAGTCTGGCAGTGTGGGCATCTCGTTCCCATAGCGTTTCCAACGCAGCTCGAGTTCCTGAAGGGCAACGTCCCAGGTTACGTATGTAACCGTGGTTCCCCGAGGGAACGAGATGATGCGTCTCAGGGCCATACTTCCGGCATCCATGCTAACGCTTGCTTCATTTATCGAAGCTGACGCCGGTTGCACCGCACGTGCTTTTAAGCTTCCTGGTCTCTATATCACCCCGCCCGTGATGTCTCGCCCATCTATTGGACTGATTACACATGTGATTCAGAGCATGGTCTCACTGAAGGCGTTCCCATTGCGTTTCTGACGCAGCGTCTCGTTCCCTCAGGGAACCATGGTTACATACATAATCTGGGACATTTCCTGTTTATAGACGCTGAAACCCAGTAAGCATGGAGTGGCAGTCATTGAAATGGGAAGGAAGGAGATGCTGCTCATCGCTGTTCCTCTATTTGTGACAAACACAGCAGAGTCATGTCTGCTTTCTCCTGATCTCAGCAAAAGCACAAGCAGTGTTTCCTTCCTCCTCAGATGACTAAAGTCTGGATGGCAGCGATGTGAAGACACTCACTAGCCGCATCACACACAAGGTTGCCGTCTTTTGAGGAAATGACATATATTCAATGGAAATGGACTGGGTTTTCTCTGAAAAAAATGAAAAATTTATGTTGCGGATTGATGTACCAGAGCCAATGAACTGAACCGCTTAACTAGCAGGTTAATTCACTCAAACGCATCATATGTGAGATTAATCAGCGCCGAAGCCGGCGAAGTTTGTGCTCGTATGAATGTGTAACTCATGTTGTGAGTAAAATGCATAAAATCAGGGCTGGCACTAACTATAGGCAGAGCAGGTGATTGCCTAGGGCCTCGGGCTTTGAGGAGGGGCCTCCATAACTGTAGTATCCCCCATACGCAGTCCACCAGTCAAGACAGGCAGAAATACTAGCCTCATTGTTCATTGGATATTGTTGAATTGTCACTCACCTGCATAAACCAATTAATGTTGCTGTTTCAAAGCGGGTTAATTCCACCTTCTGAATGTTTGCCGTAACGAACACATCCTTCAGATGCTGAAGCAAAAGGCTTAGGCAATTAAGTACAGCTCCTAATGCAGATATGTGAGTTGTCGTCATCTATTTTAGAGTGATTGCAATAAATTCGAAATATAAACATGTTCTGTCGATCAGCGTCATTTCTGGACAGATTATTTTCTGGTCTATTACGAGTTTAAAAGAGTGCGAGCGCCGATGACATGCCCAAACGCGACGCTTTGAATTTGCACGTACAGTGAATGACATCGCGTCGGGAGCTGACGAGCAAAATAGCTAAAAAAGTCAAAACAAAGAAGTTTGTATTCAAATTCAAAAAGCAAACACACTAGACCATTTTTTAATGTTTCAAAAAAAGTACCTCAGATAACTTCTAAATTGTGTTGATGTTTACATACTGCTCTAACATAACACTTACTTTTAGTTTCAATTAACTAATTCACTTACACTTGATTTGTGTAGGCTATATAGTGCATATTTAAGGTAGCAATACAATACATAATATCATATTTATTAATATTAATAATATGACAATATCTGTAGTTAATATTGGTTAAATGGGAGGGGGGAAACCTGCCCGTACCTAGCTAGGGTGAAAAAAAAATGATAAAAGCACTAATGTTCATTTACCGAAGTGGTATTCAGGAACTGTGAATAAATTACTGCATAATAATAATAATAATAATAATAATAATATGACTATAACATCCTTAGCAAACTTTGATTAATACATTGACAAAGTTTGATTAATATGTACTTTTACATATTAATCATGGGGGGGGGACAGTATTTATTCAAAATAGAAATCTTTTGTAACAATACCGTTCAAAAGTTTGCAATTCAGTTTTTTCCTTTTCTTTTTCTAAAAGAAAATAAAAGTATTAATATTAAGAAATTAATACTTTTATTCATAAGGATGTGTTAAATTGATGCTGAAAATTCAGCTATGACTCAAAGAAATAAATATTTTAAAGTATGGTAAAACATAGACAACCATTATTTTACATTTTTTTTAATTTAAAATAAAAATACAAAAGTAAGTTTCACTGTATTTTAGTTCTTTCTGTATTTCTGATCAAATAAATGCATACTTGATCATAAACGACTTCTTTCAAAAACATTAAAAATAGTAATGTATCTAAACTTTTGACTGGTACTATGTAAGTAAAAATATACAAATTTTAAAATGAAATGTATAAATAAAAAGGTTAGAATCATATTTGTTTCAAATGCTCTTTATTGGGGGTGGGGGGCCTCCAACATGAATTTTGCCTAGGGCCTCCAAATGTCTAGAACCGGCCCTGCATAAAATGCATCATTTCATCTGACGAATCGAGTGTTGCACATTGACATGCAACCTGCCATTATCCGCTGGATGTGACGGAGCAGCTTCTGTCTATCCATCCATCCCATGAAGATCTGGAGCAGTGATGGCTGGGGTGCCAGAGAAATGTAATCAGTGTAATGGCCACTAATCCAGCCCCCGAGATTCAGACATGAGATCATTCCCTCTGTCTCGCTGCCGTTTGGGAGGCTAAGCGGGCTAATGAGAGCTAATTGGAGCCCACTGTCACTGCTGAGTGTGGATGAGATCAGTCTCAACACAGGCAGGGACACTAACACTAAAGATCTGCTGCTTTACATATTCCTGTATGGATTGTATGTATGCACAATGAATTAAGCTTCAAATGGGCAAAATGTTACTGAGAATGAGCTTCCAAAAGCTGTAGCCATTAAACAAACATCTTCTTTTGCTCACAGCACTTCTTCTAGTCTTTATGCATAAGGCAATCACAAAACACATTTCAACAAGCCCAGCTACTTCTAATTTTATATACATTTTCCTCTTCTTATAAACATAACAATTTGAGAGAAAAGTTTTGTTGAAAAAGAGAATGTGAATTTCAGCAGTTTTTTTACACAATTTTCATAGCTGAGTAACAGTAAAGAAACTTTTATGGATGTGTGGGGAAACATTATGTGAGCAATAATTAAAATCCCCAATACATTTCATTTTTATCTATGGATATGGTGGATAATAATACACATATAATATACATAATAATATATATATATATATATATATATATATATATATATATATATGTATATGTATATGTATATATATATATACAGGTGCATCTCAATAAATTAGAATGTCGTGGAAAAGTTCCTTTATTTCAGTAATTCAACTCAAATTGTGAAACTCGTGTATTAAATAAATTCAATGAACACAGACTGAAGTAGTTTAAGTCTTTGTTTCTTTTAATTGTGATGATTTTGGCTCACATTTAACAAAAACCCACCAATTCACTATCTCAACAAATTAGAATATGGTGACATGCCAATCAGCTAATCAACTCAAAACACCTGCAGAGGTTTCCTGAGCCTTCAAAATGGTCTCTCAGTTTGGTTCACTAGTTCTACACAATCATGGGGAAGACTGCTGTTTCACAATTTGAGTTGAATTACTGAAATAACTGAACTTATCCATGACATTCTAATTTATTGAGATACACGTGTATATATATATATATATATATATATATATATATATATATATGTAACAAAGTAATAGTGAATGTCAACAAATATATATTTGAGTAAATAAAAAATGTGTAGTTTTAGATATAGAAACTATACACTTTTTGATTATTTATTATGCCTCCCTTTTGCTTTAATCTCAGTATGTACTGGAGCTGGCATTAGGGCAATATATATAGACCCATCATGCCATGCTGGAAATATGTGACAATATGTGTCAACTGCTTGAGTCTCCATATCCGTCAGGATGATTAGGAGCAGAGCCAATATCTGCAGCATTAGAAACGCATGAGTTGATGGTTTGTGACATCAGCACAATCACTCTTCATTGATCTCTGGGTAAATGTGTAATTAGTAGGCAAACATGACCTCACCCTAAATAGACTGAACGCTCTGATCACAGCTACTCAAATCCAGCTTCTGTAAAGCGTTTCAGCATCGACGTGTTCAGAGTCTATCTGAGATCAATGGAAATCAGCTTCAGACACAATACCACACCACTGTAAATCAGTACAGCCATCATAGCTCTGTGAGAAAAAGATACTATAGGAAAGGTTCAGTAAAAACTACACTGGCTGGTCCACATTCAAGCATTTGCAAGATAATTAATTCACCTCAACACACAATATCATCAGTGCTGAGAGTCACGCTAGTTTAGCTGAGCAACCAGTTAAAGATCTGTTTGCGGTTTTGTAAAAGCACACAACATCAGGTTTGTCCATGTTCCTGACTGTGAGTTTTGGTGTGTGTGGTTTCTCGTCCTGACCTCTGGGTTTAAGCCG
Organism: Spinibarbus caldwelli; assembly: GCA_039654775.1. Classification (NCBI taxonomy): domain Eukaryota; kingdom Metazoa; phylum Chordata; class Actinopteri; order Cypriniformes; family Cyprinidae; genus Spinibarbus; species Spinibarbus caldwelli. Next base: position 27,817,304 of record CM077255.1, read on the forward strand.
AATTGCTCACTTCAGCTCAAACACGTTATGAAAATAACCTCATAAATGAGGATTACAACAAAGCAGCGGCTCACACACACTGAGTTTTATTGGTTTCAAATAAAATTTCAGAAAATCACAATGTTAATGTTCATATTTACTTAATATCTTCATGCCTTATAGTCTCAACAGTAAATTACAGCTGAGACATAATATAGATTTATCCCCATTTTGTGATGTTATAAACAGTCCAGCAGTTTAGATTTGCTAGTATATGTCACTTTACATGAGTGTGCTGTATGTATGTAGAACATATGTATCTAACTTTAAATATACTGCAGGGAGATAATATTAACTTAAATTATGTTAATTATGATTTAATATCAATTACATTTCACAGTTATTTGATTTGAAATTGAGAGTAAAAAAAAAAAAAAGAATTTAGTAGGAAATCCATATATTCATATATGGGGAATCCAATCCACCTATTCATCCATCCATCCATCCATCCATCCATCTTTTCAACCATCCATCCATCCACCCAATCATCTATCCATCAATCCATTCATCCATTGACCTATTATCCATCCATTTTTCATCCATCCATCTATTATCCATCCATCCACCCATCCATCTATTCATCCACCCATCTATTATCCATCCATCTATTCAACAATCCATTCATCCATTCAACCATCCATCCATCTATTGAACCATTCATTTATCCATCAATCCATCCATTCATTGACCTATTATCCATCCATTTATTCATCCTTCCATCCACCCACTCACCCATCCATCCATCCATCTGTTCAACCATTCATTTATCCATCCATCTATTCAACCATTCATTTACCCACCTATCCAACCATTCATCTACCATCAATCCATTCATCCATTGACCTATTATCCATCTATTTATTCATCCACCAATCTATTATCAATCCATCCACCCATCTATTTTCCATCCATCTATTCAACAATCCATCCATTATCCATCCATCTATTCAACCATCCGTCTATCCATTCATGCATCCATCTATTATTCATCTATCCATCTATCTATTCAACCATCCATCCATCCATCTGTAGTGGACAGCACATTCCAGGGCCCAGTTTATGGCGGGGCCCCTCTCTGACCACAATAGTGGACAAAGGTTTGCTACATTTTGATTGGATCTTGGTGGACTAACATAAGCAAACTGTCTAACGCCATCAGATAAAGATGCCAGGACAACAGCCAGACACCTCTTAGAGGGCAAGAAGACGACCTTTGTTACAAAGCCCTGGAAGGACAGGACTTCTTATTGGTCAAAATACAGTTTCTACCCTTCACCCACCAACAGAATGATTCCTCAGGTTTTGGCCTGTGACCGCCATAAAAACTCCTTAGGACCTCTGGACACAGCCGCAGTGGGTGAAACAGAGTCACAAAGTTCCATCCAAATCCATTCATAACTATGTTCTCAAACCTTAAAACTGATGCACACTACAACACACACATCTTATACTTATTCAGAGAAATAAGTATTCTCAGTGACAGCGATGTGTAGTGCAACATCTTACACAAACTGTATGCATGCATGACAGTTCAATCTTCTTCCATCATGTTTGGACTTAATGTGTTCGTAACATTGCCAAAGGTATTCTGGTTGTGGTTTGGTAAGTGAATGATGTACTGGTAAAACTTTAGTGACACTTTTCTAAATGTGTGTTTGGACTATGCAAATAAGTTCCACAGGAGGAAAGAAGGGTGGGCCACACCATGTCCCCCCACTCTGATGGAAATAGCCAATCACAGCCTGGAAATGGAGAAGTGCCAGATTGCAATCTCCTCCTCATCGGAAAGAGATAAAGGTACCTTTCCAAAAGACACTCCTCGTTCTGAGTCTGAGTCCTGTTACAGGGAAGGCAGCAACAGAAACAACCCGTTCTGAGTCTGAGGCCCGTAAGGGAAGGGACAGTAACAGACGCCATCCATTCTGAGTCTGAGTCCCAAAAGGGAGAGACGTTAACAGATAAACCAGTTCTGAGTCTCCCATCCAGAGAGACAGTAGCAGATACACCAGATCTGAGTCTCCAGCCTGCAAGGGTGAGACATTAACAGATACACAGTTCCTGAGTCTCCAGCTTTGAGGCAGCAACAGATACAACCACGTTCTGAGCCACCAGCCTGCAAGGAAAGAGATAATCTACATTCAGACTTCATTCAGAGTCTTTGTCCAGCGAGACAACAACAGATGCAGCACGTCCTGAGTCTCCATCCTAGAGAGACAAAGCGGATCGACCAAATTCTGAGTCTCTAGCCCAAAGAGGCAGAAGACACTCAGACATCTGCAACAAGGCTAAGCTCCGGTGAGCAAACCTTCACTCCAAGGTACCTTTGCTTGCGTGTTCCAGGCTAAGGACCTTCTGCACCTACTTCAGGGTCACATCTGCGTATTCCAGATTTTAGGACCCTTTGGTGCTCCAGGAGATCAGCATCCTCCAGCGCTTCGTGTTCAAGGCTGTCGAAACGGATTCCTGCTCCTTTCCCCACTGCATTGTTACCAGCACAACCAGTGGATGAAGTCACTGCCACCGGACTGCTCACTTAACCACAGAGAACGTAACTATCACCTATCCAAACCTCTTCCAGAGACCTTGGCATTGTTGTGTATTATCAGTATATGATTTTTCTAATTGACATTAGATGTTATATAGCTGATTGCAGTTCATAGCAAATCTTTCATGTATTTGTTTGATGCATAATAAGGTTCTTCACCTTACTTGTTTCGGAGTAGTGACAGTTTATCTTTCCAGATAACGTAGCTCTGACATAGCAACATCTAACATAATCACTTGCATTTTATGCATCTTATGCACTTTATTCCTTTTTCATTCATGGTATTCATTTAGTAGTTGTTGATTACTCTTGTCTATCTTTTGTTAATAAAATGTATTTTATTACACTTGTGTCTTCCTTGTGTTGATAATGCAGTAAGGTTCTACAAGTTAGGTATCCCACCAATCTTTCTTATGTGATGTACTCCTAACCACACCTTAAGTGGCACGTGATCCAAAAATCATAATGTCACCTGTGACGTGAGTACCCATCACTACACTATTTCGCCTCCTTAAGTTGGTGAAAGCAAAATTCACTACACATCCATCCATCCATCCATCCATCCACTTATTTGTCAAGCTGCAGTGCAAAGAAAAAAAAAAAAAGGTCACACTTTATTTTAAGGTCCAGTTCTTACTCTTAACAAATCATCAACCACAATTTTTGTCTCAATAAACTCCTAATGTGCTGCTTATTAATAGTTAGTAAGGTAGTTGTTAAGTTTAGGTATTGGGTAGGATTAGGGATGTAGAATATGGTCATACGGAATATGTACTTTATAAGTACTAATAAACAGCCAATATGTTAATAATAGGCATGCTAATAAGCAACTAATTAATAGTGAGAATTGGTCCCTAAACTAAAGTGTTACCAAAAAAGTTGGCTGCCTAAGACCAAGCTGAAGCCTAAACAGCTAACTGGTTGCATTGGCAGATGGCTGAGTAAACAGTGGTAACCCTGCTGTTGTTAGCTTACCAACATCCTCCTTCAGCAAATCAGTTATGACTGCTGAGTGAATGTCATGTCACACCGTTAACTTTCATGAGCAAAGCTGATGTTTTCAGATGGTTCCTGTGGCTCTGCTGAAGATGTGTTTACTTTCACAGTAGCATGTGTTTTACAAGGGCTCTGAATAACACACAAGGCCTCAGTCTGGGCTTTGTGAAACGGTTATTGCTGCACAGACCAAGACAATAGCATTGAACTGTGTCAACAGAATCCCTAGTTATATATTTACAGATAGATATCAGCCCTGAACATACCCACAATCCCACAGGCCTGTGCTGTAAAACCTGATAATACCTGACTGGCTGCATGTAGACGTGATTTTTATTTATTTTTTTTATTATTTTTTTTTAACCATTACGCTGCATACAGTTCAAAACAGTGTTACCATTTTGACACGTTAGTCATTCACATTCCAACTACATTGACATTTGTTCAGTCTTAGTTATATCAACACATTATACAGAAAGTAAAAACAACCAGGTACACCAAATAGGAGAAAAGGGACAGGAAAAAAGATAAACAAAATCAAGAATAAAAAAAGATGTATAGAGAAGGGGGTAACCATGGGGTGATTGAAACAGTATAGCTTATTATTGTAAATGTGGACATGATTTTGTGTGAGTATCTGCATTAGAAGACATAAAAACATAAGACCATAATAAGATAATATAATAATCTGGATAAGGTCTGTGATCTTTTGTGATTCCCTGAAAAGATATTGGTCATTAAATCAGGTGACCGCAGTGTTTTTTGTGTTTTTCACATTGTGAGAGCAGAATAAAAAGAAAAGCTAAGAACCCACGTCACAGCACTTGATCAGACAAAAAGAGCTCTTGACACAAAAGCACTTAGCATTAGCAAACAATAACAATACCAAGAGTAAAAGTGTTTGAAACAACAATGAAATGGAAACTTGCCAAAATGTTGTTTTAACCTTATATACTTGAGAGGCAGGAAAATACATTTCCAAACCTATAGTAGGCATTGTAAAGTATGTACCTTGCTGATTTTTCTTAACATGTAAGACAACAAATACAGTTTTTCTTTAAACTGCCTTTGTTTTTTTAATTTTTATTTTGTACTGTTCTCTGAGGTCCACTTATAATGTAATCAAGATTTTTACATCAAAAAACATAATTTAGAAGTAGCTATTTTCTATCCTGTTTTTAACCCCCTCATCAGAATGCTCTGTTTGAATAGGTACTACTACTCTACATGTGTGAATCAGTGGGCAGGGCTAAACAGGCAGTGATGTAGAATCAGTGGGTGGAGCTAAACAGGCAGTGCTGTAGAAGCAGGCGTTGATCTTCTTCTATGGAGGCAGTGCTTATCCACACTATTACATCATAGAGTAGAACATTCCACAAGCTGTCGTTTTGGCAGACTGCCTTCAATATAAGCTGTTTTTAGACTAACGAGAAAGTTTTGAGTTCTGAACATTACAAGATGTTTTTATAGTACAATGACTTCTTATATGTCAAAAGATCAAGGGAATTTTGATTTCTCAGTTCATGACCCCTCTAATTGTGACATCGAGAATCTAAATGTAGCTGTAAGCTTTATTATTAACAAAAACAAAGATAGTCCAACGGAAAGGAACACAACAGCTTCATGAAAAAAGGCAGTTTAAGTGCACATGATAATGAAGGAAATAACACAAAAAAGGTATGCAGTGAAATCAGCAACTATGGAAACAAATTAGTGACAGGAAAATAAGGTGATACATCTAAACATATAACGGAAACTACAGCTAAGTGGTGGGAGGGTCACACTGCAGGTCTGGAGGGCCAGGTGGAGTCGCAAGCTCACGGGACCAAGGTGGAGGCTGGAGCTCAGCAGACTGAGGTGAAGCCAATGAGAGCTAAGATGAACAAGGAGCCCGAAGGAAGGAGGAGTACAGTGGAGGGATGAGGCGCAGCCAGAGGCCCGGAAGTCAGTGGGGGAGGCAGAGCGATGATTGACCAATGTGAAGCCGGAGGAATGAGCGAGCTTGGCAGAATCTGAGGGATGATGAGGGAACGTGGACCCAAGGAGCTGATGGGTCTAGGTAGAGTCATGGGCTCTGACGCCCAAGGTGGAGCAGGGGGATCCAAGTACCAAGGCCAAGATGAGGACTGTCTGGATGGAGACAACAGAAGAGCAGAAGCCAAGGAGCTGGATGGAACCAACGAGGACAAATGAGTCTGGAGACTGGATGGAACCAGCGGAAGAGCAGCTGGGAAGCCAGGAGGAGCTGGCTAAGACAAAGAAGTCTGGAAGCTGAGAGTGACCAGCAGAGATGAAGGAGTTAGGAGGCTGAATGAAACCAGAGGAGGAGGAAGGACTCTGGATGGGACGAGGACATCCAACCAGCTGGAGGAGAAGAAAGAAGGGAGAAAGAAGAGCTTCAGGGGTGGGAACATGGGTGAGGCTCAGCTCCAGGATGTAAAGCTCCACCAGTACTCCATCCAGACATGGCAGCTCGCTCCATCTCTGAGAAGAACGTCTCCTCTGGAGGTCTGTGGTAGGTGTGGGCTCTGGCTCTGTGTCTGTGGCAGGTAAGTGGCCATAAAAGTTCTCTTGCTCCTCACCCATGGTGAACGAGGAGCCACTTTTAAGGAGCACAAACTCAACAAGGTTGATAGATCTCAAACAAGGACCATAAACTGACAGGGGAACAAGTTGTTTATAGCGTTTAGTGAGACCAGTCCAAAAAATGGTGATTAAAGAGCTGTACAAGTACTGTGTCTGGTATGCAGGGTCCAAAAACTCCTCGAGGCTTGGTCCTCAAGGGAGCAATCATCCTGAGTGAGGAGGAGGAGACAAACAACTTCTAGAGCTATTTTAGATGCGATTCGGTGTTCTGTCACAGCGGGTCAGGGAAACGAGGAGTCATGGATCTAAATGCAGCTTTGAACTTTATTGACAACAAAACCAAAGAAGATAATCCAATGGAAAGGAATGAGACAGCTACATGAAAACAATACAGAACATAGAACAGAAATGAGTGCTTATTTCTTTCACCTGCCCATGAAGGAAATAACACAGAACATGTGCGCAAGAAAATTATTAACTATGGAAACAAAAGTTTTTATTTCATATGCAAAATTATTTTAAAATTTAATTTGAAAATATGGGCTGAGTTTATTGTGTCACTAATGGTGCTGTGTTGAATTTCAGTTATTTTGTGATGTAACTGAGAGCTACTCAGTGGAAGCAGTACTGACGATATACAGTTCATCTCAACAACTCTATTACTAAACAGCTTATTTTGTCCTCCATTGCCTCTATGATGTGTCAGCAGATTATGGTCAGGTATTATGATTATGAATAGATAGATCTTGTTTGTGTGCATGTGTGATAACCGTCTCCACACACACACACACACACGTAAGAGCACAGTAAGGCCTTTTGAAATCACCTGTTAAAGTTTAACTGGCCACCGGACACACAGCAGCCTTATCAGCGGAGCAGCTGAACAACACCAGAGACGAGATGGAGTGACAAACACCAGAGAAAATGAAAGATTACTACAGATATATGTCTTCTGTGCTGTAAAATGCTTAATTATTCTTGTTAGGTAGCATTATAAAGAAATGCATGGATTGTAAAGATGTAGGCGTGGCTGTGTGTCCATCTCACGGGTCACAGTTATCCATCTCACTGTATGAACTCAACCAGAAAAACTGCTGTATTGTGGAAGGACTCATGTGGGTTATTGGGTCAACTGACCAGTAACGGTGACAGGATCTAATCATGTGAAATGAATACCAGCTGAACTAAGAGTTTGATCTTAATGTTCTTAAAGGGGTCATGAACTGCCTTTTTTTTATTATTTTGTACTGTTCTCTGATGTCCACTTATAATGTTATCAAGATTTTTACATCATAATTTAGAAGTAATAGGCTATTTTCTGTCCTGTTTGGACCCCCCTCATCAGAACAGTTGTGTATCTTTGGTCCTACATCCTTCATAGATGGACACTGCTGTGATTTAGGTTAAAAATGCATAAATTGTCAGTACATATAAAATGATCTGTAATAACAGACAAAGCAATAGTAATGAAAACAGTTGCTCACACTTGTGTTGCAACATTACTGTTGGATCCAATATAGTTGGCACAGCATCATCTTTTAGTTTTAGTCTTTCTTAAAATCCCGCGTCGGATTGTGCCTTGTTTGTAAACGAATCCACGGTAAAATAAAGTGAACAAAGGATCAAGTTCTTACTGATGTGGTCTGGATCTTCATTAAAAATAAAGTTCATTCACTCTCTCCTAATGTTGGGATAAGAAGGAAGGCAATGCAAACACTGTTTTCCACAACTTGGCACTGCACAGCGTCTTGTTGTCTTCTGAGCATCTTTATCGTTTGGTTTCTGCGTAGACCTGCGTTTGTGGGCGGGGCTAAACAGGCAGTGCTGTAGAAGCAGGTGCTGATCTTCTTCTGTGGAGGCGGTGCTTATCCACACTATTACATTATAGAGTAGAACATTCCACAAGCTGTTGTTTGGGAGACTGCCTTCAATATAAGCTGTTTTTAGACTAACGAGAAAGTTTTGAGTTCTGAAACTTACAGGATGTTTTTATAGTACAATGACCTCTTATATGTCAAAAGATCAGGGGAATTCTGGTTTCTCAGTTCATGGCCCCTTTAAAGCTCTCCATACACTTGTGCATATGATCATATATAATCTTTTGATGAAGGTATCATTACTAAGTCAGTGTGCTTGTGTAACAAAATCTACACGCTTGTAAAAAGTTTAACAATAGCAACCAATATTGCTAACAATGAAAACATCCACTATTTGAAGAGGGTCGAAAATAAGAATATGGCAGGCTAAAGCAAAAGGTCTTGGGATTTAGGGACACAATAAGGACAAAACACAACAGCACTTCACAAACACTGATTGAGATAGTGTGAAAATGCTTCAGGCTCTCACACGAGAAAACAATCTGCCAGCTTCACTCCTATGGGACACCAACTGTGACCTGCCTAATTTCATGACACAAAACAAAACTGTATATCATGACAGAATGCTGTTAGACTTCAATGCATTTTGCACACAGAAAGAAAAAGTCAGTTGAATCTGGTCATATTTCACACATATGCCACCGGATATCCCAGTTCTTTGTACATCACTTCATATATCTGAGATCAAATGATATATGCCAGATCTTCAGTTGTGATAATTGCTCTCTGACTAATTTGCCTCTTCAGACACACATGCAAATTTGATTAATATATCTAGAGTTGTTTGAGATCAACATTCACGTGTTCAAAGTTGGAAATGGCACGTATTGATATTTGAAACCCTAAACAACAGTGCACTGATTGGCTGGATGTGTGATGACATCATATACTTATCATATAAATACAAAATATAAACTATACATGTCATTATACTCAAATCCTTTGATATTATTAATTCATTTGTGAGACAAATGCATAAACTAAAGGTCTCTTGTGTTGTGTCCTGTGTTGTGTATGACAAGGAACAACAATTCAATTCAGATAACCCCACGTGAAAAACGATGGGGGCAGATCCAGTTAGAACTGGATTAGTGCATTTTAAACACAACTTTGTTTCCTGTTGGACTGATTCTGTGTGTGATCTTCCTTCCAGTCAATCCGGTCATTTCAGTCAGCGCTAGTGTGTTAGTTAAGCTTAGACTAACCTTACAGCAGCCTTATTTTTAAGTCATATGAACTATGATCAAGTGAGAGGATAACTGAAATATTTTCATCGAAACACACACAAGGGTTTATGTAGCTCTTGATGGCAACAAAGACGTCCATTTGACCTTTTTACCGTGATGTGGGCCAAAGGAGGCTCATGGCTACATCACGATCACTACACAGGAATGGGATGGTCATCAGTCCTGCAGGCATGTGCACTGAAAACATGCCTCACCTTATATTGTTCCTGAGAGGCGTTGCTAGCGTGCCACGCCAGCTTTATGTAACCTGGACCGGGAGAGTTTACGTCTCTCATTTGTAAAAGCTCAAAGCAAAGGTTCTTCCCTATAACACTAGGCTTGTTATGTTGATGCCTTTGGCAGGTCACATCACGTCACGTAACCACAAACTTGTTTAGGTAGAGTTAGCAGCAAAAAGATGACAAATTACACGTGTCCAGATCATTACAGTTACCTACAGGTTCAGTGTATATTCTGCTATATTTGACTGGATATGTTATATTACACATCTATGCAATGAAAATAAATGAGAATCTGCCAAATACTCAGCCACATAATTTGGTTAGAATGATTATTCTGTTTTATTAAACATCTATTTAAGCGATATCAGTCTTACTGTGATTAGGCTGCAGGTAATCACAGCCATATGGATCAACAGCACAATTGCCAATAAGATATAATCTGTATACATAATATATATAAACAGTTCATACTGAGTAATATTTCAGACAAAAGCAGACTCATTCTTTACAGCAAACAGTGAAAGTCTAAATATCCAAACAAAGACTAATATCCGGACTTGCATTGTTTTATTAAATGATTACATTTAAATTATTTTCTAAATTATTTAAAAAAAAAAATAACTACACTCATTTTACAGTAAAGTTCTGAACACAGTTTAATAAATTTTGTGTAACAAATTTTTTCACCAGTGTATATCATTTTGTTTTTATTTCTGATTGTTCATGTAAACACTCGTTGGGTTTAGTAACTCTGTTAATGACAGAGTTAATAAGCTCCAGAAAACAGGTTTAGCAGAGCAATTCTGAAGCAGAAATATTCAGCTCATTGCCTACAAAAACAGCATCTATCAGTAAGATTTATCTAGCAACACAACACATGCTTTAAGAATGATCACTAAATCATTTGATCATTTGTGTTTTATGAGATTTCTGTCCACAGTAATAAAGTCACTTATTCTTTAACCCAAAAACAAACCAGATGAGCAGGATGAAAAGATGATGAATGAAGCCTGTGGTAAAAAGAACAGCTTCTTCCAGCCACCCACACATGTTGTGTAACATGAAGTGTTTTCAAGTGTCATAAATGCTGACAGGAAGAGGATTTGTGCTTCATTCACTGCTCCGCTGGACGAATCCGAGCGTCTATGACCCCCTTCACTCCTGCTCTTAATATTCGTTTTTGGGCAACAATTCAATTCAATTCAAGTTTATTTGTATAGCGCTTTTCATGATACAAATCATTGCAAAGCAGCTTTACAGGAAATTAAGTTTCTACAATATTTATATATTGTAGAAATTTAATATATTTAAGATATGTCAAAATTTGGTAATTCTGTATGTTGTCTGAGGGTTGGCATCATCTGAGGTCCTCTGCGGGGTTTGCATCATCTCTTCTCAGGTGTTTGGTCATCTCAGATCATTTTAAGGGTTGGATCCAGACTGAAGCTTGTGCAATTACTAGTTACCACGGGATGTTAATCCCGTGGCAGAAACAGAGACATAATAGAGACATAATTAGCGTAGCTGCTGTTCCATCCAAGCAAAAATGATTTGTTCAACCCAAGCTAAAGAATAATGTGCGTTTGATCAGATATAACTGCAGCACAAGATTATGAGATGCATTATGTGAATGCTTGGCTAAAGAGATGTCTTTAATCTAGATTTAAACAGAGAGAGTGTGTCTGAACCCCGAACGTTCTCAGGAAGGCTATTCCAGAGTTTGGGAGCCAAATGTGAAAAATCTCTACCTCCTTTAGTTGACTTTGTTATTCTAGGTACTACCAAAAGTCCAGAGTTTTCCGATCTTAGGTAGCAGGATGGATTGTAGCGTGGTAGAAGACTAGTTAGGTACACGGGAGCTAAACCAGTAAGGGCCTTATAGGTAAGTAATAATATTTTGTAACTGATGCGGAACTTAATAGGTAGCCAGTGCAGAGACTGTATAATTGGGCTAATATGATCATATTTTCTTGATCTGGTAAGGACTCTAGCCGCTGCATTTTGGACTACCTGTAGTTTGTTTATTGAAGATTCAGGACAACCAGCTAGCAGTGCATTACAATAGTCCAGTCTAGAGGTCATGAATGCATGAACTAGTTTTTCTGCATCAGAAACAGGTAACATGTTTTGTAGCTTGGCAATGTTTCTAAGATGGAAGAATGCTGTTTTTGTAACATGGAAAACATGATTTTCATGATTTATAACACACAGATTTTTGACTGTAGAGGAAGTAACAGTACATCCGTCTAGCAAATTGTAATCCAAGAGATTCTGTGTACTGTTTTTTGGTCCAATAAGTAATATCTCTGTCTTATCTGAATTTAATAGGAGAAAATTATTGGTTACCTAATCTTTTACATTTCTAACACACTCTGTTAGCTTAGATAATTTAGAAGTTTCATCTGGTCTTGTTGAGATATATAGTTGAGTATCATCAGCATAACAATGGAAACTAATCCAGTGTTTTCTAATAATATTAGCAAGGGGCAACATGTATATTGAAAATAGCAGAAGACTGTAGGGATTTTAACCCTTTTAAATTCAAATTCAGAGGGAATCGAATCTTAAAGATTCAGGTTGATTTGATTAAAATTGCTTCAAAATTTATAGCTTACACTTTATTAACTTTTCGTCCACCGTTTCGTCCAATTGAGTGTATCTTACCAATTCTGTTTGTATTACTTCGTGGCTATCGATAATAATACAAGATTGGTATTTTATTAATGAGCAAAGTAACAAGGATCTGGGCAAAGTTTAACTTTAAAATACACAACACAAGACAATGATTCTTTATAATGAAACAGTATGTTTATTGAGCTACTCTAAGGAAACATGAACTAAACTACTAAAACACACACACATACACACACACACACACACACACACACACACACACATACAGTTCTGAAGATGAGAGTTATTGGGTTGGACTGAAGTCCCAAAGTCCCAAAATACTACCAGTTCTAAATCGCAACCTGAGAAAAATCACAAAAGCAGAGATCTGGCTTATCTTTAACTGCTTAAAGGATTTATTCAGTCAGATCAGCAAGATATGGTGATTTGTTTGCTACTTGCGTTCGAGTGGAAACTACTGTCAAATGTGTCTCAATGGGTTCTGTGCACTGTAGAACGAGGTTATCGTATTCAGTTTTGCGCTCCGCCGCCGCCCTTCAATGGGGTCATTCCCACACTGGTGGGCCCCGAGCAGGCTCTGGTCTTGGAACAAGAAGTAGACACTCTCTTGAGGAAGGAGGCCATCGAGGTGGTCCCTCCTCACGAATGAGAGTCCGGGTTCTACAGCCGGTGCTTCGTAGTTCCTAAGAAGGATGGAGGGTTGCGTCCCATTTTAGATCTGCGTCTTTTGAACCGCTCAGTCATGCGACTGAAGTTCAAGATGCTCACACTCAGACAGGTCGTGTCTCAGATCAGGTCCGAAGACTGGGTTGTCATGATTGATCTAAAGGACGCATACTTCCATGTCTCCATCCTTCCCTCTCACAGGAAGTTTCTGAGGTTTGCTTTCAGGGGCAAAGCATACCAATACCGTGTTCTTCCTTTCGGTCTCACACTCTCACCCCGCACTGTGTGTGGATGCTGCTCTGGCTCCTCTGCGACTCCAGGGCATCTGCATACTAAACTATATCGACAATTGGTTGATTCTGGCTCAATCGGAGCAGGTGGCGATTCGACATCGAGATGTCGTTCTCGCCCACATGAAAGAGCTGGGGTTAAGACTAAATGCCAAGAAGAGTGTGCTTTCTCCATTACAGAGAACCACTTATCTGGGCGTGGTGTGGGATTCGACCACGATGCAGGCACGTATGTCTGCTGCTCGGATCGAGTCGATCCTCACGTCGGTCAAGAGAATGAGAGAAGGTCGGTCACTCACTGTCAAGCAGTTTTAGAAACTGCTGGGTCTGATGGCAGCTGCTTCAAACGTGATACCTATTGGCCTGCTGTACATGAGACCCCTACAGTGGTGGCTCAAGACCAAGGGGTTCTCCCCGAGGGGAAACCCACTTCGCATGATCAAGGTCACGCGGCGATGCCTACGTGCCTTAGACATGTGGAGGGAACCTTGGTTCTTGTCTCAGGGCCCGGTGTTGGAAGCTCCTTGTCGCCGCGTAACGCTAGCGACGGACGCATCCCTCACCGGTTGGGGAGCGGTCATGAGTGGCCACCCTGTCCGCGGTCTGTGGAGCGGCCGCCATCTCTCGTGGCACATCAATTGCCTGGAGATGCTGGCCGTGTTTCGAGCACTGAAACACGTTCTCCCAGACCTAAGAGATCGTCATGTGTTGGTGTACACTGACAACACAGCGGTGGTCTCTTACATCAACCACCAGGGAGGTCTGCGTTCGCGCCCCTTGTACAATGTCCCCTCTGGTTCTCTCTGACTCATCCAGCTCCGCTGGGTCTGGATGCCATGGCACAGGCTTGGCCGAGGCTTCGTCTGTACGCCTTTCCTCCAATCACTCTGCTCCTGGGAGTTCTGGCGAGAGTGCGCCGGGACGGGGTCAGTCTACTTCTGATAGCACCGTTCTGGCCGGGCCGAGTATGGTTCTCGGACATGATTTCTCTCCTCGACGGCTCTCCATGGAAGATTCCCGTCAGGAGGGATCTCCTCTCACAGGCGGGGGGCACTATCGTCCACCCTTGCCCGGAGTTGTGGAAACTGTGGGTGTGGCCGCTGAGGGGGCACAGCTCATAGCTTCCGGTCTCTCAACCGAGGTTGTTGAGACCATACTCCAATCCAGAGCTCCCTCTATGAGGAAACTGTACGCTCTGAAGTGGAAGCTTTTCACTTCATGGTGCGGAGACCGCCGGCTCGACCCAGTTAACTGCCCGATCGGTACAGTGCTGGAGTTCCTGCAGGCCCGATTCTCCGCAGGTTGACCCACTCCACCTTGAAGGTCTACGTGGCGGCTTTATCGGCCTACCACGCCCCTCTCGGTGGCCAGTCAGTGGGCAGACACCCCCTAGTTACACGTTTCCTCCACGGTGCGCTGAGGCTGAGGCCTCCAGTACGATCCCGTTTCCCTTCGTGGGACTTGGCTGTGGTGTTAGAGGCTCTCTGCAGGCCTCCATTCGAGCCTATTGAGGAGATCTCTGATCGCCATCTCACTTTGAAGACTACCTTTCTTCTGGCGATATCTTCTCTAAAGAGAGTTGGGGATCTTCAGGCCCTCTCGGTGGCCCCTTCCTATCTTGACTTTGCGCCCGGTCTGGCCAAAGCCTTCCTCTACCCTCGAGCGGGGTATGTCCCTAAGGTCCCCTCCTCTACACCACGGCCTGTCGTACTCCAGGCCTTTTGTCCTCCTCCCTTCAGGGAGCCCGACCAGCAGAAGCTTAATTGCATGTGTCCGGTGCAAGCACTGGACACATACGTCCACAAAGCTGTCCTGTGGAGAAGGGCGGACCAACTGCTGATATGCTATGGTCCCCCTAAGAGGGGTCTGCCTGCTTCTCAGCAGACTCTCAGTTGGTGGATTGTGGATGCCATTTGCATTGCGTACGAGTCCTCTGGTCTCCCCTCACCTCTGGGGGTCAAGGCTCACTCGACCCGGAGTGTGGCGGCCTCCAAGGCCTTTTTTGCAGGTGTTCCGATGCAGGACATCTGCAGCGCTGTGGGATGGTCCACGCCCCTGACCTTCGTCAGGTTTTATGGCCTCGATATGCAGGCCACTCCAGGCTCTTCCGTTCTCTCGCCCTCGTTGTGCTCCTGAGGGATACACACAGGGCAGGGGTTTGGAAGTCTGGCGGCGTGGGCACCTCGTTCCCAGAGCGTTTCGACGCAGCTCGAGTTCCTGAAGAGGAACGCCTCTAGGTTACGTATGTAACCCTAGTTCCTCGAGGGAACGAGACGCTGCGTCTCGAAGCCATACTTCCGGCATCCCTGCGAGCGCTTGCTTCGTTCCTGGAAGCTGACGCCGGTTCCACCACACGTGCTTTTAAGCTTCCTGGTCTCTGACGTCACCTGCCCATGACCTGCTCGTGTTCAGAGCGAATAGGGATACTTAGATTGGGTGGGGTCTGGCTATTTGTTAATCTAACCACTGTGCTAAATAAAAACCTTGGATTGTTTTGGTTATTTTCTATGAGTTTGTGGATATGCTCTGCCCTGGCAGCTTTTAAAGCATGTCTATAGTTGGACATACTGTTTTTCCACGCAATTCTAAAAACTTCCAAGTTAGTTTTTTTCTCCATTTGCGCTCAAGATTACGAGTTTCTTTCTTGAGAGAATGGGTATTACTGTTGTACCATGGCACAGTACGTTTTTCTCTAACCTTTTTCAATTTGATGGGTGCAACAGCTTCTAATGTATTAGAGAAGATAGTGCCCATGTTGCTAGTCATTTCGTCTAGTTCATGTGTATTTATGTGTACACAGAGCAGTTGAGATAAATCAGGCAGGTTATTTGTGAATCTATCTTCAGTGGTTGGAACAATAGTTCTTCCTGGACGATAACGTGGAGCCATATAGTTAATATCAGTAATACTCAGCATGCACGATACAAGGAAATGGTCAGTAACCGTCACTTTGAGGTACGATATCTATGTCAGTAAGATCAATTCAATGCAATATAATTAAATCTAGTGTATGATTAAAACGATGAGTGAGCCCGGTGACATTTTGCTTGACTCCAAAAGAGTTTATTAGGTCAGTAAACGCAAGTCCTAACGCATCATTTGTATTATCGACGTGAATGTTAAAATCTCTGAAAATTAGCGCTTTATCAACAGTAACAAATAGGTCTGAGAGGAAATCTGCAAATTCTTTTAGGAAATCTGTATATGGCACTGACGGTCTATACACAGTAGCCAGAGCAAAAGATAGGAGAGATTTCTTTTGCATATCTGACAGTGTAGCATTAAGCAGAAGTAATTTGAATGAGTTAAACCTCTATCCTGTTTTCTGGGTAACATTGAGAATATCACTATATATTGTTGCAACACCGCCGCCACGGCCAGTCTGACGGGGCTCATGC
Organism: Spinibarbus caldwelli; assembly: GCA_039654775.1. Classification (NCBI taxonomy): domain Eukaryota; kingdom Metazoa; phylum Chordata; class Actinopteri; order Cypriniformes; family Cyprinidae; genus Spinibarbus; species Spinibarbus caldwelli. Next base: position 27,833,803 of record CM077255.1, read on the forward strand.
TTATAACAGTAGCTTGGTGGAGTAGACTCATTCAGACCAATATAATCATTTGGTTTGAGCCAGGTTTCAGTCAAGCAGAGTACATCAAAACTATTATCTGTGATCATTTCTTTTACAATAACTGCTTTGGGTGCGAGTGATCTAATGTTTAGGAGCCCAAGCATTAAAAATAGTTTTTGTTTATTTATTTTGCATTTTTCTGGTTTAATCACGATCAGATTATTTCTAGATCCTGAATTAAATTTATATTTTGACCTCACTGTTCGGGGAACAGACACAGTCTTTATAGATTGGACAATGTAAGCACTTCTATCATTTAAGTGGGTAGACCAAAAGCCATCATAGCAGTTATTTGAGAATTGGCTTACTAATTGGCTTACTAACTTGTTGGCAACAGTTGCAGTAATACACTAAACAACATTTTCACACAAATCATGGTTACAGGAGCAGATTATTAATTAATAAAGATTCATTTTTATGTGATTTTTTGTACAATACTATGTCATGAGCTCAAAACTCTTACTATAGTGCATGATTTGTAAACGAATACATTTTGACGTCAGTATCATATAATCAGCTCCATATCTGTGGTTTTTTTGATGTAGTAAACTTGCTCAGTAGCACACCCGGTGCATCATTACACATCACTGGTACGAGTCACTGGTATTTGTGAAACACAAATCATGATAAAAGAGCTCAAAAACTTGTCATAGCAAGATTAAATGGCACAGTTGCCTAAGCAAATGTGTTTTTATCTCATGTTAAAACTATCAGATTTAGAGTTAGGTTTAATGTAGGTGCTATGCTGTTTTCCAACGCAATACAGCATTAATCTTTCAGCACATTTCATTTAGGAACTGCCACAATTTGTACAACAAACAACGTAATAAAATGATGCCAGATTCACATTTCAGATAAAACTGAACACGCTTTTGGTACCACTAGCTGGAGATTTCATTTTAAAAGTGTCGCAATATGTGCAAGAAACAATGTAATATTATTTTGTAGAAACCTCATCACAGGCATGCTTTTGTTTGTTTAAAACAAGGCAATAAGGTACAAACAAGGGTCCAAAAACATTTTGAGATTCTACTACTTTACTAGTTGTTGCAACCGCTATATGCCTGATTTCATGGGATGATTAATTTTATTCCTTCAGCAGAGGCATTTATCCAACGCAATCTGATGAAGATAAATGACACTATGCCACTAGTATATGACCGGTCTTTAGAATACAGAATGCATTAGTTAACCCACATCATCCTTACATCTGGCTGGCAAACTGCAGTTCCCACACCTGTTGCCAGACATTATCAAGCATCTCACGCTAGATTATTTCCAAGCCGCTGTCACATTTGAATACACCGTGGCTGCCAGTGCATGTAATGTTCAGACGTGTTAGACTTCACAGCTATGGGTTGTCGTGTCATCATGTACTCAGACGAGCGCTGGTGTCTGTGTGGATGGAGGTCAGGGGTCATGCGTCATGCACTGTTAGCGGTCCATGGGAGCTCAGCTGTTCTTCAGGACTCCTGGACATCGCTCTAAATCTGGCCAATTAACACCTGTCGGGCTGCTGCTTCCAGCACAAGTTGTAATGGTGCATTGAGGCGCTACAGCGAAGAACTTGTGAGCACGCTGCTCGATGTGCTGAAGACACTGCTGGGCTATTAATAGTGTCTCAGTGCACAACACAGCCTGAGCCACACTACTCCACCAACAACAACCAGAGCTGTGTGCTCTACACATGGACATTTTCATCACTGTCATCTACTGTAGTCCTCATCATGCCCTTATGTTGCCGGCTGGATGGCAACTGCATTAGGATCAATAACATTACATGCAACTGAAGAACAATAATCTGACAGATTCAAATCAGAGGCATTCAAACAGTCATCTAAAGAAAATTACTGTTGTTACTTATTATTATAGATATTTATATAGACACTACCATTCAAAAGTTTGGGGTTAGTAAGATTTTTTTTTCTTTTTTTTCTTAAAGAGTCTCTTCTGCTCACCAAGGCTGCATTTATTTGATCAAAGATACAGTAAAAATTATATTGTTAAACTAATTTATTTCTGATCAAAGCTGAATTTTCAGCATTATTACTCCAGTCTTCAGTGTCACATGATCCTTCTGAAATCATTCTAATATGCTGATTTGCTGCTCAAGAAACATTTCTGATTATCAATATTGAAAACAGTTGTGCTGCCCAATATTTTGGTGGAAACTGTGATTCTTTTTGTTTTTCAGGATTCACAGATGAATAGAAAGTTCAAAATTATAGCATTTATTTGAAAGAATCTTTTGTAACGTTATAAATGATATAAGTGTCACTTTTATCAACTGAATCCATCCTAGCTTCATACAAGTATTTCTTTCTCCAATATATTTAATTATTTATTTAACATGCCAAATACTGTTTCTCTGGCTTGTGTTTATAGCTAGTATGTTTATAGCTAGTATTTTTTTTTCTTAAAGTAACCACTGTCAGGTGTAGTAAAAGTCAATCTCTTAATTGAATTATCTTTGTTTTCACACATTGTGTAATTTCCATTCATATTTTGAAGAGCTGAAGGGAGTTGTGCAACATCGTTGCGATAGCAAACATATTTTCAGTCATGCACATTCTTCATCTAACAGTACCCATACTATATGGAAAATAAACAATGCTCCCCATGTGCTACTTTGTTACATTGTTATGCAAATCATTTCAGCATCACGAATACCAAAAAGGGCTCAGAAAATCATCTCTTCGTTGTCTGCATCAGATTCCATGTTAAATTGATTCTCGTGGATGACTCAGACTCTATATAGGCTCCAGAATCCTGCATCGTGCCAGCAGATCTGGCCTAATTCCAGCTTTCTGAGTTTGCGTGGGATCCGCTCCTTTCTGCTTCTGAGAAACAGGAAACAAAGCGCTATGAACAAAGAGACAGGTCTCAGTCAGGATGCTCGAGATGTTTCACTGACCTCTAGCAGTTCCTAGTTTCAGAATGTCAGATGAAGTCAGCAGCGGATTGTAGTTGCTGCTGTATGTCTAAAGTTAAACGGCTCAGTTCATGTGTGAACGAGACAGACTCACACACACTTACAAACCTATCCTCAGTTAATTAACCTTTGTGTATCTCTTGTTGCATAGCTTCAATTCTTCCTTAAGTTATTTTTGCACCCTACTTGAGTTAGGTTTTAAGTACAATATCCCTTTAGCTTTAATTAGCACTACTTCCCCGGTGTGAATGAGAGTGTGTGAAGGTGTCATTGTAGTATGTTATTTAACAGGCCAGCGTCTCTCACTCCTACTAACCCATCAGCCATTAACCATTAGTATATAGTAAGCACATCTTTGCTAATGCTGGAGTGCTTGTGGCAGCCTTGAGTGATTATGTTTTCAGGGGTTTTAAAGGGATTTTGCATTTACCCACCTGAAAATAAGAGAGTGTATGTAAAGCAGAGGGTTGCATGCGCTTATTAAATGCACAATAGGACCATCTACGAGTCAGAACTACACCACTGGTGTGAACAGGCCAACAGTTTACAATGAACAGAAAGCACACCATGTTAGCTAAAGCTTCACACTTACCTTCTGAACAAGAGAGAAGTGAGCCCGCCGTGCACAACTGACATGAGAAAGAGGCACAGGACACTTGGAGGAGTCTTCTTTCCAGAACAGATGCAGATACAACTGATCAAACAGTGAAAGACATCCAAACATAAAACCAAACAAAAGCCGCATCTCAGTGCGCGAATACTTAGTTGAGTTCTCTTTTGCTTATTTTTGTGCTTGGATGAACAAATATTACATCAAAATGCATGTCTGTAAACATAGTCGGTTATATCTTAACTAAACAGTTGAGAAAGAAAACGCATGTGTATCAGGATATTGGACCTGTACATTTCATCTTAAAGTGAAAGCAGACTACTTTTACTTTAATAAAGATTAATCTATATTTAATTTATACAGTGAAGAGTATTTTACATTTTTATTACTTTATTAATTTCTGTAACTGAAAACTTTGGGGGGTTTTTTGGCCTATCTGAAAAAAAAAAAAAAAAAACAGAAAAAAACACGTTGACTTCATGTGTCTTTGTATTTTTTCTGCTATTACTTTTGCTTGTAATTCGGAAAAGAGCCCTTCATGATCCAGACTGCTATGTATAGTAGAAGCCAAAAAAAAAAAAAAAGTTTTAAGAGCTTTATTTTTGTGATTTCTTTTTGTATATATATATATATATATATATATATATATATATATATATATATATATATATATATATATATATATATATATATATATATATATATTTTTTTTTTTTTTTTTAAAATAACATTGCGCATTTTACAGCCTGAAAGACTTGACTGTTGTCATGTCATAAGATTACTGACCTCATGTGCAGAGGTGGAAAGTAACTAATTACAAATACTTTCGTTACAGTACTTGAGTACATTTTTACATTTTTTCTACTTTCTTGGGTATAATTAAATTGTGGTACTTTTACTTTTACTTGAGTAGAATAAAACTAAAGTATTCAACTTCGCTACATTTATTTTTCACCAAAAGTACAAAGTACAAAAAAAAAAAACAAAAAAAAACAAAACAAAAAAAAACAACAACAACAAAAAAAACAAAGAGGTCTGATTCGGGTAAAAAACAACAATCAAATCTTCCAGTTCAGTTGGGGGGCGGGGTGTTCAAACCGCACTTTGCTTTGACTGTCAATCACAGGCGTTGTCTTTTTAAATCAGCATCATTAGCGTTTCAGTATTTTAGTGAATGTGAGCTATGCTCTGATTTTAAATCGTAATTTTGTCAGCTCCTGAAATGGGTCATACCTTCGATATTATCAGAGCACACAGCAGTATAAGTAAACAGAAACTCGGTTGAAATAAGGACGCAGTTATTGCATGGATGGAGCAAGAACAATGTAAGTGTCTAAAATACATGCACACAGTTCAGTTGAATGGTAAAAATCGCCCTCTTCAACAGTGCAGTTAAACTAAACGTACGAAGCTAAAATAACCTCAACATTAACAACAACATTGAAATAAGAGGGCATGCATTTTTACATGCATCTGGCTGATAGATCAACCATGATTTATCGGTCAATCAGGTGCATTTAAAATCACTTTTTCTGTGTGCGTGCTTTGGATGTGTGTGCACATGGGCGAAGAAATAAGATAGTCTATGTATGACCGGACAATTTATTCATATCTAAAATGAGACAATGTGAACATGCAGAAAGTCCAAAACAGCCTAGTAGAAGTAATAACTTATGACGTGCAGGAAATCCCTAATATGGACAAAGCCTGTTGCTGTAGCTAGAAAAGGTAATTTCAGGTCATTTCGAGGTAATAAATATAGTATATGAATAATGCAGTGCTAATTGACATAACATTTAATACAGTATAGAAACTATTCTGCCTTATTATGTGTTTGTATAAACCAATCCTAAAATTGTCATTAGGAAAATACAGAAAACAATATTATAGAATAAAAATTATTGGTTATCATCCAGCAGTGTATTTGATTTCTTATCCAATTAAAATTCATAAGAAAAAAAAAAACTGTCAAGAAGACAGGCTTTAATTTGAATTTCCTTTTTTTTTTTTACATTTCTGTCCCCCTCATTTCTGAAATGATGGCTACGCCCCTATGTTTGCAGTACAGAAAACAGTGCACGAGTCTTCTTGTGCTTGAATGGTTTAAAGTCATATCAAAATGCACACAAAGGAATCAATAAGAGGAATCGAAATTTTAATTTTATAACAACTAGATGATTCCTGAACTTAAGCATCCTATTCCAGAATTGGAATAGATTTTGGATTCCCAAGCCTAGGTATGGGTTAAAAAGTTAAATAAAATGCTCTTTTTTTGTCCTACCGAAAATGTGCCTGGAGTCCACCTTTATTATTATAACAAACTACACTTTCAATGTGATTTTAAACCATTCAAGTCAAGAAGACTTGCAGGCTGTTTTCTCTGCTGCACACACATCCTTGTGTAAGTGTTCTTTAGCCTGCTGATTTTCATTCACAGTATTCAGCTAACTATGAATTATGTTGCGCAGTAACTTGAGTAGTTTTTCAGTAAACTACTTTTTTACTCTTACTTGAGTCATATTATTTTTAAGTACTTTTACTTGTACTCAAGTAAATTATTCCTTAAGTAGCAATACTTTTACTTAAGTACAATTTCTTAGTACTCTTTCCACCACTGCTCATGTGTGACTTGATTTTTACAGTTATTTATTTTTCTTTATTATTTAATAAAAAGTGTTTTATTTTATTTTTTTTTTGTTTTTTTGTGAATGCCCCAGTTGGAGTACAGGATGTGCACATTTCAGATAAATGTTCACGTTACATATTTTGGATGCATTTGTGAGTTAATAAAAATGTAACTGCTTGTTGAAAATAGGTACATAATATCATAATTAGGGATACAACGATACCATTTTTTCAGATCCGATCCGATCCAGAAAAATCTGAGTATCGGCCGATTCTGATCCGATCCAATACCAGCGCATTTTTTTTTTTTAAATCAATGTAGAATTTCTATACTTCTGTGTGTTGACCTAATCGTCACTCTTTTGTGTGTTAAACACAATCTACTAAATAGAGAAAACTTCATTTTAATGAAAAATAACAAATGAAAAAATAATCAATCTATGACAAAAATACTATTATAAACTAGGTTAGTGGATAATTTAGAAGCAAAAGTTATTCTAGAAAAATCATGAGTGCACAATTTTATAAAATCTAAACATTTAGTGAAATAACATTATTTAGTGGGACATCATAGGACAGAACAAGAAACGCTATAAATAATCTTTCATTACGCAAAAAAGTATTATAATACGAAAAGCTCCAATAGGGAGCTGCACAAAGCGCTTATGCGTATCCCGTGTGCAGAATGATGCGCTCCGCATAGAGATGTTCAAAGCACAAAGGAAAGAGACATCGATGCGTAGTTAATTAAATCTGTGCGATAGTTATTGAGCCTTTTCTTTGAACAGTTTTAAATTTCAGTTACTGTGCGCTCTTAGAGAGAGTTTCATAGTCTTGACTGTAGTAACCGAACACGACACGCAGTTTGAATGTTAAATGGAGGATGACAGACAGATGCAGCGGAGAGAAGAGTTTACATCAATTTGAATTTAACGACTTAAATATTCATCTGTACCTCACGTTAACCTATGGAATGGCTTCAGAACACTTGGACTTTGACTTTATGGTGCTTTATAATGTGTTTGTGCCTTTCGTGGGGCTTAACAATAACAGAATAGTATATGCACAATATCGGATTTGGATCGGTCTCGTCGGACCGATATCTGATCCGGCAGAAAATGGCAGTATCGGAGCCGATACCGATACGGAGTATCGGATTGATGCATCCCTAATCATAATATCGATAAATCAATCAATATACTCCTGAATTGTATCATATCGTATCGGCAAATATCGTATCACTGGGTATGAGAATCGATATCATTTCACATTGTGACGACGATTTACACCCCTAATACTCTAAATGGATGGCTGGGAGAAACCAGGGGAGGTTTGGCTTTACACCAAATTTAAGTGTCTAAAGCAGGAATGGGCAAACTCTTGGAGAGCCTCTGTCCCGCAGAGTTTAGCTCCAGACCTAATTAAATACTCCAGAACCATCTAATCAATGTCTTCAGGATTACTAGAAGGCTTCAGGCAGGTGAGTTTTCTCAGGGTTGGGTCTAAACTCTGCAGGACTGAGCTTGCTCGTCCCTAGTCTAGAGACCTAAGGACCAAAAAACATCCTGTCCAGTCTTCCCTATCCTACTGTAAACACTTTGGATCTCACAGTCCTGGAAGACTTAGCAACTCTCGGGGGCCGTTCATACAGAATGCCTCTTTGCGTCTAAAAAATGCGACAAGCAGCGCTCAGGAAGGGTTTTTAAAAAAGTGCTGCACAGAATGCCCCCTCCGCCATGTTGGCCTCAAATAAATCATTTGCCTTGCCAAATTGCAACTGTAAACAAAAGCTTGCAACGCTTGCCCTGCCTCTGGGGTCTTCTGATTGGTCTACAGTTTTGGAACTGACATTAATAAGCAGCGCTGTGTATAAAGGTTTAATTTCGTTTAACCCAACATGGCGTCTTAAAAATGCGGCATTTCTGTGCGAGACGCTGTAAAAGACGCTAACGCAACAGTCATCGATGTCCATCTAGCACGTTTACGTGGAAAAACAATGGAAAAGGAACACACTGAAAAATGCGTTGTGTGAGCGGCCCCTCAGAGCGCTATTGAAGCAGACTTTATATTTGACTGTTAGCCAAAATAGGCCTCTTCATGTCTTCTGATCTGCACTCCAACCCAACAGTTTTATCAGAGTCATTTGATCTGAAACACCAAGTCTGTCTCGCGTATAAAAATACACCAGTTCCTCACCAAGCCACCGTCAAACCCTATCAATGCTCTTCTTCCTTACCACTCTTGTCGACACATCCTTATTCTTTGCAGCGTCCCGTCAGATAGAAAGCATTAATGAATCCTGCATGACCACAGCGCAATAAAACTGGAATTGAAATTACTAACTGTACTCGTACTTTCATGGAAATAGCTTTGGCGTTACACTTGTCATTTTGGTAGAAAGTCATGTAGTTGTTATTTCTCTTGGATGTGGATCTCTTCTTTCCTAACCCTAACCCTAACCTTCTTCTTTTTTCCTCTAGTTCAGGAGTGTCCGATCCTGCAGAGCCCAGTCAAACACAGCTAATCGAGATCTTCAGGATGACTAGAAACTATTTCGAGCAGGGCCGGACATGCCTGCTCTACAACATGAGGAAATGAAGGACTTTGCATCAGCACTATCTGCTGCACCTTGTCCCGATTCTCAGCTCCCCTAATGTGACTGCTGAGATCTGAACACCTTTAACCCCCAGAAATGTGAGCAGAGTCTTTGCTCAGATCTTCACACTGACTGACAGTGTCTGCTAGACTTCTTCAACATCCTGTTCCTGGCTTACAAAGAATCTGTCCTCTACTCCTGTCAGCCATAATCAAGGTGTTCATCCCAGATACATCTCGTCAGCAAGCTCACCCTATCGCTCCACATGACAGGCTCACACTCATTTAGGTGGTTAAAGTTTTCCATTCTTGCACTTCACTTAAGCAATGACCTAGGATATGAATGTTAAATAACAGGCTTAACACATTCATATCCTAAGAGTATTTCTTACATTGTCCATTGCCCATTACCTGACGGTCTTTGAAACAGACACCCAGACTGCAGTCTGTTGAGCTGAATGATTTTGTTTTTTTTTAGTTCAGGCTACTATTAAAGTAAGCTAGAATTTCACAACACTCCTATGCAATAAAGCACACTGTGCATTTGAAAAATTATAATTCATCTAATGCACAAAACTTTGGACACGACTGATGTGTGCTGTAGCCTGGACTCACTAGCCATCCAAAGTTACGAATTAAACTTATGCGCAAAATTGTAATATCATAAAACATTTGCGAATAAAGCACCGTTTCCATCCAGTTGAAGAGAAAAAAACCCCCCGTCACTTCCTGATTAAATTTAAATTTTCTGCAGTAGGAGAAGACATACTTTTTGTAGGCCTATAACCTACAATAAAGTACAAGCTTCAGAGCACGCAGACGAAATGCAGTCATGTTATCTTATTTTCAGAGCCTGCCAGTTAATTTTAACGAAGCACTTCGACGAGACTTTGCTCAAGCATTTTAGAATGACAAAACTAGCATTTCAGATGCTGTACAATGAGATCAGTTCATTGGTTGGTCCAGTTTTATACGGTCTCATTGCAAAGTGACATCTTTTTTGATGCGCGTTAAGGAATTTATTTGGTAAAAGTTTCCAACGTAGTTTGTGTGCATGTTTTCTTACCGGATAAGAAATTTATCCTACTTAGTTGAGTGTTTTTTTATGTGCATTTTTAGAATTTATGCGCATCTTGGCGTTTCCATCCAGCTATTTTTTATGCGATATCCTAAAATGTGTATAAAAATAGGTGGATAGAAACAGCTATTGTTAATGTTGTGTTCATACTGTAAAACCAGAGAAGAACCAGAACCTGACTGAACCAGTTTTATTCTGCACTGCATCCTGATGGAGTTTTGATCTCTTCCCTCCGTTAACTTTGGTTTACTCCATGGTGGATTAAAAAACAATTCATATTCAGTCAGATTTATTGATTTAGCTGTACTTGACACTATTGAATGAGGTCACTGAAGAAATAAACTAGCAGATATGCTGAGTTGAAAGCTGAAGTTGTAGTTATAACTGAAACGAGAGACTTCTGACTGAACAATTTCACAACTCTGATGTTGTTCCTCCTGTTTATTATGTAAAGCTGCTTTGAAGCAATCTGTACGGTTTAGCGCTATACAAATAAACATGAATTGACACGGGTTACGAAGAGGAAGCCGAGCGGTGATAGTTTCAGCAATCGGATGTGGTGTCATCACATGCTTCAGAAACCATCTGTATCTGAAATTAACCACAAGGCAACAGGAAACCAATCCCCGGAGTGGGCCAGGGGGAGGAAGTCTCACCTCATGTAGGACTCATGTTACAGAAAAATCATAAAATAAAGCTGGAATCAAATCAACATTTATGGGAGAAACATGGCGGATCCTAACGGAGAGCGCTTCTGGAAATTATTTCTGTCTGAGCCCTAGTCATCTTTATATAGCACACTTGAAAGGGTGTTATGGAAAGAGACTGACAGCACATGGGTTGAAAACGGCAGAAGGAACACACCAAACCAGATCGGATAACCAAAAAATAATTCAATATTTATTTGCAGTACAAACAAGTCTTGTATTGGTTTTCATATACTATACAATACATAGGGACAATTTTATATCCTTCATAAACCAGAAAATTGAACTGCCCGGTTACCAAGCCCAGTATTATACACATAGATAGATTGTATCTTTTAAAAAATGTATACAGCACATATAAAACAGCTCTTTGACATTTGAAGCTGTAACACGATGCCGACGCATTGTCAAATAAAAATCCCTGAAAAATTCCTCGGTGAGGTAAGATATACATTTCCTTATTCGCTCATCTAGTTCCTGTGTGTCGTTCGCTTTCGTTCCTACTGTTATTAATCGCGGAACCGTTATGTAGCTACAAGAAACGTCCACAGAAAGCATTGTTCCTGTGTTCTGGCAATATACGAACAGAGAAAAACATGAACGGTTTCTCTTTCCCATGGTTACAGGTACAAACATTCCTCCACAAGAAGCAGCTCGAAATCAAGATGTACACATAAATAAAGAAGCCGTGAAATGAAGCGCCTTTCCGTCCCGGGGTGTGCGAGAGCGCCGCGTTGTTACTGTGACTGGGTCGTTTCGAGCATAAGAAACAGTCATCTGCGATGATACATGTGACCCTGGAGCACAAAACCAGTCTTAAGTCGCACTGGAATATTTGTAGCAATAGCCAAAAATACATTGCATGGGTCAAAATTATGCCAAAAATCATTAGGATATTAAGTAAAGATCATGTTCCATGAAGATATTTTGTAAATTTCCTACTGTAAATATATCTAAACTTAATTTTTGATTAGTAATATGCATTGCTAAGAACTTCATTTGGACAACTTTAAAGGCGATTTTCTCAATATTTTGATTTTTTTTGCACCCTCAGATTCCAGATTTTCAAATAGTTGTATCTCAGCCAAGTATTGTCCTATCCTAACAAACCATACATCAATGGAAAGCTTATTTATTCAGCTTTCAGATGATGTTTAAGTCTCAATTTAAAAAAAAATTGACCCTTATGACTGGTATTGTAGTCCAGGGTCACATATATATTAAGGGGACGACTCTTGCATATCTGCACAAAATGATTACATACATATACATTATACATCATATATATATATATATATATATATATATATATATATATATATATATATTATATTATATTATTTTATTTATATATATATATATATATATATATATATATATATATATATATATATATATATATATATATATATATATATATATATATCGAGATACGAAAAGGCCACAGAAGTATATAGCACGTGTATATTAAGGAAATCCGTGGGTTAAATCGAATCGGATGAAACGTGAGCGAGCACCCAGACGCGCTCCGGACACCCCGGGCCAAAAGCTGCCTCCGTTTCAAGCTATATCTCTGTGGATATCTCTAGTATCAAAAGTAGAGGAGTCAAAAACCCGAGGCCATTTTCTAGAAAATACTGCAAAGGGTTGTTGAGTATATTGCAGAGTAACAAATACAACCTTGACTGACCCGTTAAAGACCATTAGTTGTCTATTATTATTACTACATATCGGTTTCTTTAAAAACGAACAAACGTCTTGGTAATACAACAATTTCTAAAGTGAGATACAAAGAGAGTATTGAACAGTCAGAGTAGGAAAGAATTAAAAAGGTTATATAAGGCCAGCTTAAAGCAACCCTGTTAACTCAAGCACTCGTCCGCTCAGGTCCAGTCGCTCGTTCCTGCGGTCAGGAGCGCCCTCGCTACACACTGTTTGCTGCCCGGGAGCAGCAAGAGTAGTTAAAAAAACAGTCCTCAACGTTCAGTGACGAGCCACGCCTCCAGAGGATCGCATGCCCAAATACATCGAGTGAATAGATATACTCTTACGTAGAAATTAATACAATATATTCATACTGTAATGAGAATCGCCAAGGCCAGAAGGTGAGCGAGCCCGGAAGGCTAGGACACAAACATCGATCTGTCGTTTGCGTTAAGGAACAATGAGCTTTAAGTGCGCGCGTCGCCCCACGCAGCTGCGCGGCCTCGTCGCAGCCTAGCTCCGCGGGACCTCTGAATGTCTCTTTCTGTGTGTGTTGGAGTACCGCTTTTAAGTGCCAAGAAGAGAAAGGCTTCGCCACTGTGCAAAACGCATTAGGTCATTGCAAACGTAGAGCGAGAGCGAGAGAGAAAATCAAGACGGGGAGGGCTCACAATGTTTGTTTGTGTCGGTTCGGTCACTACTTTGGACAACATGGTTCTGCGCAGAGGAAATAGATAAATGGACAGACCGCACGACCTCTTGGTCTTCGCTCAGAGAACCAATCCTACCCTCCGGTTAGAAAAGCAAAATCCCCAGGTGCGTCGGCACCCTTCGAGATGGGAGGCCGAAGTCAAAGCTTCCTTCTCTTCGAGCCAAGCGCTGTGCAAAAGTCTCACGTTTCTGAATCAGACCGTGAGGAAAAAAGAACAGTCTGTTCCATGAAGGCAAGAGAAGCTGCATTAAAATCCACCACGAGGGCTTGAGAGGGCCCTGTGTGTAACCACACCTTCGCCGCTGGCCTGTCCTCCAGGTCCAAAGCTCTCCTGGAGATGGGACATCAACATTCAAAGGGTGGCTGCTCCCACCCAGCATCCTATGCTGGCCTTCATGTGGACTCCAGCGTGTCCAGCTGGAACATGTTGTGATTGGTGGGCGTGGTGAAGAAGAGCTGGTCGTTGGGCGTCGAGCGGTTGTCGCAGGGGCTGTTGAGCCCCAGTGTCCTCTCGAAGTCCAAGAGCTGGCCCATGAAGTTGAAGTTGGGTGAGATGTTGGACTTCTTGCGCTTGACGAAGTCGTAGGCGTCGTTGAGCGACAGGTTGAGCTTCTGCATCAGGTACGCCACCGTGACGGTGACCGAGCGACTGATGCCTGCTAGGCAGTGCACCAAGATGCCACACTTTTTGGAACGAGCTTCATCTGAGGAACAGAAGAACACAAACAGATGAGCCTTGAGTGCCCAACTAAATCTCACACACACACACACACACACACACACACACACATTACATGAATGACCTCTGCATCAGTTTGGGAGCAAGAAAAACTCACATGCCCACATCCAATTACAAAAAAAAACGCCTTTTTTGAATGAGGATGGTCACCTTGTGGACCAGCATTAAGATCACCTAGAATGTTTGATTAAATATAAAAGCTTAAATATAAAAGAGGTGCATTTAGAGACATTTAGTGTGACTTTGACAAACCCATCAGCTTCGATGACACATTTCTAAGACAACTACATTTAAAAAACTAGTGCTCTGTGTACACATTCAAGGCCTGGTCACAGCAAAATGAGTGTTTGATGCATAAATTCAAATGAACTTTTTAATGGGTCTGTTCAGACCATCACAAATTTGCATGCCGTCATTTTTTATTTATTTTTTTTTTTTTTTTGCAAAGGTGTGCTAATCTCTTTCCCATCGCACTGTGATGAAAACTGGCCAACCGACAGAGTGCATTAGTGCTGTCCATTTTTTCTGGATGTATTTTCCCCATTCATTCTTCCCATAGGGATCATAAAAAGTTTTTGTTAAAGAAGTGAACTACAACATTACAAAACTTGATTTGAAGCAATAAAGTTTTAAAAATTGGACAAAAAGTCACAACTGTCTACTGTCTACTTAACAGCTTTAATGAGGGGTAAAAACAAACAAACACACAATCCCATTGAGTGTTACAAATAATAATCAAAAAACAATGGAGAAATATAAAACTGTGAAATATGTTGATTATGTAGACAAACAACATATTTTACATTTATTGCAATATATTTTCAAAGATTAGTTATTGTTCAAAATCAATTCCTCCGGTAAATGAATGGTATTTTTACTTCTGTAAAACAACTGTTGAAGATTCATGTTTTTGATTACATGCCCAGAGATGCTGCTGTTACATAAAAATACGACTTGGTGCTGCTCATGAGCAAAGTATTTTGCTAAGCATCAGTGAATAGCACAGGAAGAACCATGATCTAATTTTGTGTTGGTGTGAACAGGCCTTTGGCTGCTGTGTTTCAGTTTTTTCATTAGCATTGCCTGTTAAAGCCTAAAGTCATGACGTCATCACACATAAGAACCAATGAGGTTTGATGCTATGGACAGGTTGTCAAATTTTGGTTTGATTTGAAAGTAAACAAAGGTTTAATTTTCTTTCTCTTATCATACAAAGTGATCATATCATATCAGAAGTTGTTTGGATTTCATTTTTGATACCTTTAGAGAGCTTGAAACTTTCAGATCACACTGACAAACACAGTTTTACAGGTAATACTAGTTAACAGAAAGTCATAAAGTTTTGAGATGACATGAGGGTGAGTAAATGATGACAATGTTCATTTTTGGCTGAACTATTCCTTTAAGAGACGTGTCTGATGTGAGTCTGTGTAATCATACAAGGCTTCCTGTAGACCAATTAGTCGTGGTCTCTTGTTTGGAGAACAAGTAGTTAAATCCCAAATTCGTAAAGCTCCACTAAATTCCTGAAATGGCTAATCGCAATGGTAAAGTCTGCTTCAGTCCAGTAGCGCTCAGCGGCCTATGATAAGAGTGACGCGCGCTACAGCCCCAGTCAGCGGAGTCATGAGCGATTCACCCAGACAACGGCTAATAACGTCAAGCCAAACCATTGCAAACACAGATCACATGACAAACACCCTCTCTAAAGCTTTCTGCTAGGTCTGATCCGTGAATGGGGGGAAAAGCACAGCTATACATTATTTAGAGACAAAGTGCATCTGGTTTTGTGGGGCATGACGTACTACAGAGCCATTAGTGCCAGGCGAGGCAGAGTAAAGTGGCCATTTCCCCTTCTCTGCTCGTGATGGATGTGTCAAGAGCGCTCCCAGTCCAGCTGAACCCTGGAACAATGAGGTCACTTCCCCCAGAAACACTGGCTCCAGCACTGAGACGCTTCTGAGCTTCAGTGAATCCATAAAACACAACGTACAGTAACGACGCCACTCAACGCTCCAGCTTTTGCTGTTTTTCATCTAAACAGGAAGTTCCTTTCAGCAAAGCTTCCTAACGTTCAATAGCTCTCGTAGGAATTAACGATCACATGAAAAGTGTTTACGCAGCAAAAGCGAAAGTGTTCAGAGACCGAACAGCAGCGTCCAGCTGCATAACAGGATGTTGTGATAGTTTATGCACCAGTTTGCCCTTCCGCTTCTCTCGTACCTGCTTACCTTACGACCACAGGATAATGCACATTTAACCATTATTTCATATTATTTAGTTTTTTTTTCTCCATTTCTGTCACTGATGGAGTTTTGGTTGCTTGCCACTGTCACCTTTGGCTTTTTTAGTTAGAAATGCTTAATTTCTGACAATAATTGTGTGTGACTTGATTGCACAGATACTATTTGAACTGAACTGAGCTGGACGATAACATCACTGACTCATCCAGGCACTTGCATAATATACTTAAAGTACACTAATTTGGTACTTACATTAAAAATGATTCTTTTATACTTCTTAAGATAAACTTTGGGACACCATGAATATGAACTAAAATGCACTTTTAAAGGGGTCATATAATACGATTTCACCTTTTTAACTTTTGTTAGTGTGTAATGTAGCTGTGTATGCATAAACAACATCTGCAAAATTACGAAGTTCAATGCAAAGGGAGAAATTGTCTTTTACAGAATTAGTATAGCATTGCCTACAGCGAACGGCTGGTGAGGGACTACAACAAAATATTTCCAGGTTAATGACATCATAAACCCAGATAAACCCCGCCCCCGGGAACATGCAACGAAGGGGCGAGGCCATGCTGCGCTGGTTTAGAGAAGAGAAAGAAAACTAGGGGTGCACGCAAAAATCTATATACAAAATCAATGTTCTAAAGCAGCAGTTCTCAATCCTGTTCCTCTGCATCTCTCTCTCTCAATCTCTCATTCAGATCAGCTCAGCTCCAAAAATGAACTGTTCCATTTATACACTTATTTTCACATAGCTATGAGAAGCGTTATACATGGACGCATGTGTGGTTGCCATTCTAAAGCTTTAATCATGATAAAACTGTAAATTAAAAGCTAACATAAGCAGTAGCATAATAACAGCATATCTAAAAGTATGAGACAACAACAAACAAAAAACTTAAGCCTACCATTAAAAGACGTGCTTGCACAGGTTCTGCGTGATCCTCTTCACTAATATCCTCTGCGTCTCAATCGGGCTCAAACTGATAAGCAATATAGACGACGCCATTGTTTACAATACAACCGGAGCACATGCTGCTGAGCTGAAGGGCGGGACGTTCAGACGTGCACTAGAGGTGGTTTAGCCAATCACAACACACTGGGCCAGCTAGCCAATCAGAGCCCATCATGTATTTCTGAGGGAGGGGCTTCATAAAAGCAGGAAATGATCAGTGCGTTTATTAGAGAAGGGACAGAGCGGTGTGAAATAAAAGGTAAATTATGTGAAAAATAATGCGTTTTTTAACAAAGGAACCATTAACACGTTAGACTGTTAGACTGCACCCCATAAACACAATCAAGCCTAGAAAAAAAAAAAAAAAAAACAGTCAACCACCCCTTTAACATACTGTTTCTGTATTTAAAAAATGTATTTAGTTACCACTTGTAGTACACTTGAACCCATCTTTCATACACTAGTACACTCAAGTGTACTATAAGTTGAGTATATTAAGTACAAAATTAGTGCACAAAAATAGAGCACTTTAAGTACACTATGGAAGTGTAATTTTTTTTTTTCACCTGGGCAATGATAAATGACTTTAACTGAAAAACTGAGTGTTTACTATCGGCCTCTTGCATTGTCGACACACTATTTTCCTGTTTAATACTGTAAAACTGCTTTGACACAATCTGTATTGTATAAAGCGCTATATAAATAAAGATGACTTGACTTCACCCGACAATGAAGCTTTTGTCGTCACGCACTCATCCTCATCTCATACAGCCTCCTTTTTTGGGTGAACTATCCCTTTACTACCATTCAATTACACGGTTAACTCATCAGCTAGATATTTCCCACAGTCTCAATAAAAGACACATTTATTTAAAGGCTAAGAATGAGTGGCAGAAACCAGAACAACAGGTTCCAGTCAAAAACACATGTACGTGAGATGCCAGACTATTGTCACACAAAAACACCTCCACAGTGCGAATGGGAAATTCTTTCACTTTCAAATACCAGTGGTGCTTCAGTAAAACTGTACATGGTCACATTTAAACCGAAAGAGTGAGCTCATATGCTCACGCCTTTCTATACCTACCGCACAAAAACCAGTGCAGACATCATTTTCAGCTCTTGATGAGACAGACTATAAAGACCAAACTGAGCCTTTGTAATGCAGATATAACCTCAGACTTGATGTTTTTAGGAAATGACTTTAGAAAGTGTCAACCGAGGACCTGCCGCAGACAGCACATGTGGCTTCACCTGAAAAACGCTGACATCAAAACACGACTAAAACCGTTTCCCTCCTTATTCATCTGGAGACTCAAGCTTTCTTTTTTTTCAATTAACAAGTTTGCTACCCATGCAAAACAAACGGTGAGGTGAAATCTGTGCATGCTTTGTAGTTTGCGTGCGTGTTGTCTCCATTCACGCTCACACGGTTCAGTTCACCATTAGCGGTGGCACTCTGTGATCTATGGCCTACATTGATCACTTCTGTACAGCTCACTGAATCAATTACATCCACTTCCTCTGCTGCACCGTTCCAGTAATGTTGTGCCCTTGTTTTACATCACAGGGGGAAAGCTTGTGTGACCTGACCCGAGCTCGTTTGCTTGAGAAATGACTGAAGATGCCTATCAGTCAGGTTTAAGCAGCGCTTTTCTTCATGTAGACCGCAGGTGGACAGGTGTAAATCCGACCCCTGTCTGAATGATTTTCCAATGGCTCATGTTTGATGACATTTTAGATCATAGAAAATGAGAACTTGAGAAAACGCAGCTGACCTGTGAGGTTGAGGAGTGTCCTGAACAGTGTTGGGCAGTAACTAGTTACAGTAATAATATTACTTTTTGCAGTAACTAGTAGTGTAACTAATTACTAATAAGATTTCAGTAATAATATTACAGTTACTATCCATGAAACAGCTGGTTACTTTCGATGCCTCAACCCTTACTGATTTGAAATCCAACAATCCAATAATTCCTAGATTTATTTTCATAATTTTCACGACTCACACATGAAGTCACCAGAGCAGCAGGCATATGGAATATGAAAAAGCTTACATTCAGCAGATGGAAATATTGCCATTACATTCATTTTGGCAAGAGAAAAAAATGATCTGAACACTGATGTGTAAGTTGTGGCATTACTTTACTCTGGCATTACATCCCTCTGATCCTGATTTAAATAGTTTAAAATCTTTTTAGAAAACGAAACATTTTCTTATAAACTTATATGATTTCTTTTGATAAAATACATCATGGAATATAATCATATATGGGTAACAGAGGAATTAGAGCTACACATGACAAGTAATGAGAATAATACAACACTTTCACTTAAATGTTACTATTAATCACCACAGAGTGTTCGTAATAACTTCTGATTGTGATCCAATGTGGATTTTGGTCAAATGATGAGGCCGAAATATATTGTTAGTAACATTTTAGAAGAATTTTATTACAACTTCTGTGGGGCGTGAAAGAAAAGTAATGTAACTAGTAGTGTAACTAATTACTGTTGTCAGAAAGTAATAAGTAAAGTAATAATATTACTTTTGAAAGGAGTAGCTAGTAATGAGTAATATATATATTTTTTGAGTAACTAGCCCAACACTGGTCCTGAACTCAAACACATCCTGAGGTCACTTCCAGACACACAACGAAAATAATAAGCATTACAGATGCCAAAGTCCAAGAGGCGGAAACTTACCGATGAAAGAAATGGCTTCAGGGAAAAACTGAGATAAGTTTTGGCTCCAGTGATCAGAGATGGGAATTTGCTTGTACTTGAATTCCCCGTCATGTTCGAACATGTTGGGCAGGTTGGGAGTGACGTTCAGGATGTACTTGATGTTGTACTTGCCCAGAACGTCCAGGTTGGTGGAGTCTTTGGCACAGCCCAGGTAAAGGTAGGGTAAGATCTGGACTGGGAATGCTGGTTGGTTACTGGGCAGCGGGCTGCCCTCGGATTCAGTGGCGCTGCCTGGTTCCCGGTCCGACTCGCCATCAGAACAGTCCGAACTGATCCGCAGGCCGCCCAGACCCAGAACGGACGCGGGCGGAGAGCTGCTCGGACAGGAGCAGTCCAGGTTCGTCTCGCAGTGCTCTGGGTATTCAGTCTGAAACTTGTTAAATCCTCCTGGAACAGGCCAGATAACACACGCTCATTAGCCAACAACTCCTCCACAGATCATCTTACTGTACACTAGAATAGTGGAAAATTACATGCATTTGTACACAAACTATATACAGATTGTAACATTTGTACATGCAGTATCTAGATTATAACATATGTGACCCTTGACCACAAAATCAGTCATATGAGTCAATCTTTGAAAATTTTGAGATTTCTACATCATCTGAAATAAATAATCTTTCCATTGATGTATGGTTTGTTAGGATAGGACAATATTTGGCTGAGATACAACTATTTGAAAATCTGGAATCTGAGGGTGCAAAAAAAATCTAAATACTGAGAAAATCACCTTTAAAGTTGTCCAAATGAAGTTCTTAGCAATGCATATTACTAATCAAAAATTAAGTTTAAATGTATTTACGGAAGGAAAATGACAAAATATCTTCATGGGACATGATCTTTACTTAATATCCTAATGATTTTTGGAATAAAAGAAAAATGGCTAATTTTGACATTCCATACAACTATTTAGCATATTATGTATATTAGTATGTAGTAGGATGTTACAGCTACACTTTATTTGAAGGTGTCCTTGTTACAGTGAAGTACTGAGTAATATTAATTAACTACATGCACTTACTTGGTTAGTGTTAGGATTAGGGTTACTTGCATAATTTATTGTTATTACAATAGTAAGTACATGTAACAAGGACACCTTAAAATAAAGTGTTACAGATGTTACTACTATTCAAGTGTTCTTAAAGCTAACTAAATAGACACTAGTATCTATTTATGACACACTATTGTGTTTTCCAGCTGTTATTAGTTACAACAGCCATGCTGACTAGTTATTACACAAGACAAAACACTTAACTAGTGAGATAAGAAATGTTAGCAATCATCAAAAGCTGGAGTGTTGAATGCATTTATCCTTTCTAATGTTCTTCCAGACCTTTCGTTAGTGGAACAAAAACACAGATATATCTCAACATATCTTGTCTTGGTTTGGAAGGACATATGGGTCAGTATGGTCAAAAATATTTTTGGGTGAACTATCCCTTTAATATCTGAACCACAGATGCTCATAAAACTGTAATGGAATAGTGATTTGTCACTGCTGGCATAGCACCTAGCAGTAAAGTACACACTAGTATCTAATGATAAAAGTCACTGTTTCTGTTAAACTGTTAATGTTGGTCACATCGCGTCATGACTGACAGACACTCCAGGTCTATTTTTTGTGAATGGTGTCGAAAGCGAGAATTACACAGCCAAACATTTCCGCGACAAAACGCTCGACATATGCGTATATCTGCACAAAACATCGAACAAAACGCGTCTGTTCATCGAAAAGAGCGAAAGCGCGTCGTGATTCAGTAATTTCGGCCGTTCATTCATGAATCGCTCGCTTTCCCTCAGAAAGACAACATGGAGGAGCCATTTTAGGAAATTAATTGAAAACACGTTTGCTTCTCTTTTTCAAAAGGTTTACAGTCGAAACGCTTAGGAGGACGACAGGAGGGGAAACGGAGTAATATTTCACCTATCGAGTAGAAATACTTCGTCTTTCGTAATCTAAGGAACATTAAGTTCAGCGTTTCACCTCAGCGCTCAACTTTTTAACGTTAAATCCCAGAAAAACGTTAAATTCAAATTACAAGAGAGGGTATAAAAAGGTGAAGTAACGTTACTAGTGAAATGGTTAAGTTCAGCGTTTCACCTCAGCGCTCCTCAACTGATTAAATCCCAGAAAAACGTTAAATTCAAATTACAGGAGCGGGTCCGTTAATCCGTTTTGAGATCTTAGAAGCGAGAAGAGCAAATCAAACGCGGCGTTAACGTTACTCCAATAAACCGATCTCCTTATTCCCGTCTGCAGATATAGGCTTTACCTTCCAGATAGTAGGCTTTGCACCCATCGTCGCGCAGTTTGTGCATGAGGAGCCCCAGCACAGAGCCCGCGGCCCCGCTGTCACTCCAGTCCGCAGTCGCTTCATCGTACAGCAGCACCGTGTCGCTCTTACAGCGCTTGGCGAACTTCTCCTTGTCCTCGTTGTTGGGGATGATGGAGCGGATGGGCAGGTTGCCCTTCTTCAGCCTCCGCAGCATGAGCCCGGGGATGGCCAGGTTGATGGCGGACTCGATGTGCGAGGACTCGAAGAGCTCATGCGAGCGGCAGTCGAGCAGCAGCAGCGAGCCGCCTCCAGACTGCAGCTCCTCCTGCAGCCACTCCGCGCTTTTGCTCGACATCATCGCGCCGCTCCAGAGAGTGTTTTTCATGGGGGAGAGAGGGCGAGGCTGCGGGGGGAAAGGCGATCAGGCGCTGGGGAGAAGTTCCACGCGCGTCGAGCGTCCATAAGAGGCTGCTGCTGCTGCTGCTGCGGTCAGATCCGGGCCAGACGCGCTGAGCGGGGCTGAGGAGAGCAGCTCATGATCGCGGTCTGTCCGCTCGCCTGTTGGGCATCTTCTGATGGCGCTTGACAGGCTGTAATAAACCGATCGCGTCACGCCGGTGGGCGGGGCCTGTCCTGGAGCATTTAAAGACGCAGCGCCTCTTATTTTCCCTCCTAAAATAATGGAGCGGTGATTCGTTAGAGTACGCTA
Source organism: Spinibarbus caldwelli (assembly GCA_039654775.1). Classification (NCBI taxonomy): domain Eukaryota; kingdom Metazoa; phylum Chordata; class Actinopteri; order Cypriniformes; family Cyprinidae; genus Spinibarbus; species Spinibarbus caldwelli. The sequence continues at coordinate 27,856,505 of CM077255.1, forward strand.
AACTGAGCTCTTTCTTCAGGGAAAACAAGGCAGAGGCATCTTTTCAAACACTGCGACATAACTGTGAATGTAGTCCCTGTTTAAAAAAAAAAAAAAACTGCGTATGCTGGTTAGGTATGTTTTGAAGCATGGCTGGTGGTTTGAGATGGTTTAAACTGGTCATGAGCTGGTTTAAGCTGGTTATGTGCTGGTCATGAGCTGGTTTAAACTGGTCATTTGCTGGTTTAAGCTGGTCCTTAACTGGCCATGAGTTGGTTTAAGCTGGTTATGTGCTGGTTTGAGATGGTTTAAACTGGTCATGAGCTGGTTTAAGCTGGTTATGTGCTGGTCATGAGCTGGTTTAAACTGGTCATTTGCTGGTTTAAGCTGGTCCTTAACTGGCCATGAGTTGGTTTAAGCTGGTTATGTGCTGGTTTGAGATGGTTTAAACTGGTCATGTGCTGGTTTAAGATGGTACTTAGCTGGTCATGAGTTGGTTTAAGCTGGTCATGTGCTGGTTTAAGCTGGTCCTTAGTTGGCCATGTGCTGGTCCTGAGCAGGAGCTAGTTGCTTAGGACAAGCTTAGGACCAGCACATGACCAGCTAAGGACCAGCTTAAACCAGCTCAAACCAGTTTAGGACCAGCACATGACCAGCAGCCATGCTTCAAAACATACCAAAAATGAACATACTGATGTCGTTCCAAACCCACAAGACTTGCGTTCATCGTCAAAACACAAATGAATATGTTTTTAATGAAACCTGAGTGATTTCTGTCACTTCATTGAAAGTCCATGCAACCAAAACGTAAGTTTCGAACGACACGGGAATTCTAATGAATATGAAAAGTAATTCACGTGAAAAGTAATTCACATGAATAGGCCTTTTTCACATTTCCAGAAGTCGTCATATCTGGGAAAACTTCAATAGCTGTGAACGGGAGACTACCGCAAATATATATTTTTGCAATCCCATTTGCTCAAACAGCAAAAGAAAAACTACACGATAGTGTTTTCATGACTTTCAAAAAAAGGAAAAAAGATAACGGTCAGGTTAATAGCAGTCAGAAGAAAGAATGAAATCAAATTTACCGTCAAACACCCTCGCATTAGTGTTAATTAGTTTTTTGTAATTTGATGCAAAGGTAATATAATACAAAATATAGTGTTATAAATTTTAATACATTAAAAAAAAAACAAAAGAAAATATAAAAAAAAACTTTTGAGGATTTCCGCTGCTGATGACCGTTGGAACGCATCATCAGTCTTGTGAAAAGGGTCCATCGAGTGGTTCAAGTCTTCAGATCTGAAGAACCTTCTTTCGCCACAAAGAAGCTTTTGTGAAACAGAAAGGTTCTTCAGATGTTAAAGGTTCTTTATGGAACCATTTAGACAAAAAGGTTCTTCTATGGCATTGTGAAGCACCTTTATTTTTAAGAGTGTACACCGACTAAAGTCTATTTCAACATCTCACTGCCTCGTTTTCACTTGTGAAAAATGAATTGAGGAGCTTGAAAATTCATTTACAGATGGTACAAGTTTTTACTTTCTGATGAAATATTATGAAGACACATCTGGATGACTCATTGACAATAAGACTAAAAATAAATAGGGTGCATTCACATCATGGTGACTTTTGTAGAGCCCCAGTTACATGTTGTTAGTGTTGAGTTGAGCGCGTGCTCTGGCCCTTTAAGGCTCGCAGCTCCGCATCAGAGCAGTTTTCAGTGAGTGTGGATTGTGAATGGATCAACCTGTTTAAAAATTAATCTCATTAACTATCAACTCCCTTTCATATATCCAACCCTGAAAGGTCTGATTCTTACTCTTAGACATGGCTGCGTAACATCTGATAGTTAAAAAAATTTGAAAAAGGGATTGAGCCATGTTAATTCATAACATATGAGAGAGAGGTCTGAACTAGTGTAGCTCTCCTGGAATCATGTGAATGAAGCTCAGAACCGATGAGATGCACATTACCTGTAACTCAGGCTAAACGCTCAACAGCAAAACGGGCGAAAAGAAAGGGCGTTTGACTTCAGCACAGAGGCATGATGGGAGCAGTGAGATGCCCAGGCTGGACACAATGGGCTTTTATGCATGCGGATGAGTTGTAGCTCCTTGTGTCTCCATCCTCTCATCCTAAAGGCCTCTCCACACCAAATGAAGAGACAGGCCTCTCGCTGAGAACAGAGCTCCTCTTACACGAGACCAGTGTTCAAAATACAGACCCAGGCCTACAAATGATTCTGTTGGACTATTTTTACAGCAAGACACACCAGATGAATGTGGTAAACATTTGAACTGATGTCCAGTATATCACCATACCCATCCCAGCTGATTAATCACAGCACACTGAGACAACTGCTTTGTATCACAAGTTTTCTGAAAAGTTATTTACACATACAAATGAGGCATTATCTAATTAAATATGCACTTGTTTGCATACATTTAAAGAACGGACATGTTTTTTTTACACAGTTTTTTTTTTTTTATCAGAAAATACCATCAACAGAGGGGAAGAAAAAAAATCAAAAAACAATTTTTAGGAATAAAATGTTAAATATATACACTAGCAGTCAAAAGTTTTTGAACAGTAAGATTTTTTTAATGTTTTTTAAATAAGTCACTTCTGCTTATCAAGCCTGCATTTATTTGATCCAAAGTACAGCAAAAAAACATTAAAATTTTGAAATATTTTTACTATTTAAAATAACTGTTTTCTATTTGAATATATTTTAAAATGTAATTTATTATTGTGATTTCAAGTCTGAATTTTCAGCATCATTACTCCAGTCTTCAGTGTCACATGATCCTTCAGAAATCATTCTAATATGCTGATTTGCTGTTCAAGAAACATTTATTATTATTATTATCAATATTTAAAACAGTTGAGTACATTTTTTTCAGGATTCTTTGATGAATAGAAAGATCCAAAGATCAGCATTTATCTGAAATAAAAAGCTTTTGTAACATTGTACACAATACCATTCAAAAGTTTGAAGTCAGTATAATTATTATTTATTTCTGTATTTTTTATTTATTTTTTTTCTGGAAAGAAGTTATAGAAATTAATACTTTTATTTAGCAAGGATGCTTTAAATTGATCAAAAGTGATGATAAAGACATTTATAAAACATTTCTATTTCAGATAAATGCTGTTCTTCTGAACTTTCTATTCATTAAAGACACCTGAAAGAAATCTGCTCAGCTGTTTTCAACATAATAATAATAATAATAATAATAATAATAATAATAATAATAATAAATGTTTCTTGAACAGCAAATCAGACTATTAGAATGATTTCTGAAGGATCTGAGTAATGATGCTGAAAATTCAGCTTTGAAATCACAGGAATAAATTACATTTTAAAATATATTAAAATAGAAAACAGTTATTTTAAATAGTAAAAAAAATATTTCAGAAAGTTACTGTTTTTGCTGTACTTTGGATCAAATAAATGCAGGCTTGGTGAACAGAAGAGACTTCTTTAAAAAAAAAAAAAAAAAAAAAAAAAAAACTTTGTGTATCATATCAAGCTAATTATATATGGACAACCCCCTCAGAATACAGACAGACATAACACTGTAAAGTGCAGCTGAAGTGGAGATAAAACTCACCACCTTTAAAGATATGCATTGTTATTAAAATCTATAGAGGTAAATAGATAAAGTTTATTAAAACACAAATATATCTATTTATTTTGGATGCTTTCTTTCCACTAGTCTAAAATACTGTAAGCAAAATAGACCTAAATCTCAAAATTGATCAGTGCATGAAAAAAACAATAGCTTTGCTTGTAGTGTTTTGCTTAATGCAAACATTTTTAAATTATATTAGCGATATTAAATTCCAAAATTAACATGACTTTCATGATCATTTTCTCCAGGATGATTTGAGATGATCCAAAGAGCATCTTAAACTTGAATGGAAGAACATCATGGTTAATCACATGACACATTTAATTACATTTGATGATTCTCCACAAATGATGATGTGCCATGTTTATATCATGTTCTCAGACTGAAAGTGAGGTCTCATGAAGAATGACCATGTGTTGTGGTTTACGGGAATCGCGTTGCCTTTGTGCTTCTGTCCGTCACTTGTAAGAGCAAAGGATGATGGGCAGGAAACCACACTTAGCTTTAATTTTCTGCTGGATCCGAGTCCCTGCCAGCTGTACAGCCGGTTAAACATGCATCCCTACAAAACAGAGACAAACACATGAGTGCCTCAGCAGCACAAACACCTACACACATGCTCTTCAGAGCCGAGAGCCTGTGCTTCTGCTCAGACAATGAAAGCACTGCTTGAAGACCTCCAGCAAAGTGCATTAGAGCAGCTCTCGATTGTGAATGTCATCTGGTTGTGTAATCCGGCAGCAGTGAGTGACACTGACCCTGGCTCTGGTTTCCCACCACAGTGCTAATCCAGCCTCACAGCATCCACTGGCATGTCCTCCCTCCGTTTCAGCCTGGAAAATCCATTAATGCAACCCCAGCGATTCAGGAGTGAAGCAGAGATTCAGAGCCATGAACCTCTAGCTTTGATCTCAAGAGGAATCGCTCATAAAAGCACTATCTGGCAGCTACATCAGAGTCAGTTGGGTTGCTGTTGTTCAGCTGTTCATGAAGCAAAGGGTGTGATGTGTTGTTGAGATCTTTGCTCTCTGGGCTGAGGAGTCCTGAGAGAAACCAGGCCAACAGTTCACAGACTGGGATTGGGATTCTGCTCTGGGCTGCATTTATTTGATAAAACTGTAATATTGTGAAATATTACAATTGAAAATAGCTGTTTTCTATGTGAATGTGTTTTAAAATGTCATTTATTTTTGTGATGCAAAGCTGGATTTTCAGCATCATTACCAATGTGTAAGCACATAATGAACAGCACAAGGAGCTGTAATTGAACTCTTCAATTCTTCACGTGTTCAGTCATGCAGTCACCTCCAAATATTACATATTTTACATATATATATATATATATATATATATATATATATATATATATATATATATATATATATACTACCTAAGAAATATGTTAGAAATCAATGCACCGAATCTTAGCATCCCTAATACATTTTATATATTGTATAAAATGTATATTGTGTTTATATATTGTATAATATATATATATATATATATATATATATATATATATATATATATATATGTGTGTGTATGTGTGTGTGTGTGTGTGTGTGTGTGTGTGTGTCTAAAATTATTTTTCTTTCAACATAACAATATTCAAGTATCATAAATTCTGTCATAATTCACTTTACATCATCATTGCAAACCTGTATGACTGACTGACTTCTGTGGTACACAAAAGAAGAGGTTTTGAATAATGTGCCCGTCGCTTTTTCCCCATTTGATAATAATGTATAACGACTGAGACTTTCTTCAAAAAGGACGCAAAAGCTCTCTAAAGTTCTCATGCTCTATTAATCCCAAGTCATATTAAGCAGAGTTACTGCAGTTAACTAAAACTGAAATTAAACCATACAAAAAATTTATATTTCAAAATTTGAATTTTTATTTTAGTGTGTTGCCAAGGCAACACTTCTCATTTTCATTTAACTTAACATACTAAAATAATTAATCCGAAATAAAAATGAATAAAATATAGACATATTTTTAAAAAAATAAAATAAATAAAAATGGCAAAAACACAACAAAATTACTAAAACTTTAAATGTAAAATTAAAAATAAAAACTAATTTAAATTATTAATAAAAACTATAACAGTATGTCAATGACACTAAACAAACAAACAAAAAAAAAAAACCTTCCTAAATGATCTGACATGAATTGCGTGAGGAACAGACTGGAAATTTAAATCATTAATTCATCAATGATCTCTTTGGTATGTTTGTGACAGAAGTATAGCGGTCTAACCTGTGAATGAATCTCGAACTTTTCAACAAATAGTTTGATCCAACTCAGAAAATCAGTAAGAGGAAGGCTCTTAGTGAACAGCCACTTTCATTTCAGTCTTCTCCTCACACAAACCATCACACGGCTTCAGAAATACAGTGACTTCAGTCCTCATTCACCGTCACTGAAGGGAAAAGAGCAACAGGCACATTATTCAACACATCTCTGCTTGTGTTTCTACAGACAAAAGCAATCAGAAACAAATCTGCAGGTCTGTTTATGGAAGGAGAGAAAAGAGAGAAAGATTCCAGTAAAAACTTGTATCCAGCAGGAGAATGATTGATGATTGTGAAGCTGTAAATGTGAGTAGCTGCTAAATACTGTGTTTTTGCTGTGTTATAAATACATCTTTAACTAAGCAGCAGGTTTGGAAAATCAAACTGTTGTGGGCTAACTGTTCAGTAAAAGCTCTTCATGTGAGCCGGATTTAGTCTGTAGAATCATTAGAAGGCTGTTTTTTCTTTTTTTGTGGGCTGAAGCTGGAAGCGAGTGGAAACATCATTCTGCAGCTCATGCGTGGGCCGCTTTGTGTGGCGGCTCACAGGGGGAAAGACAAGGCCTGAATTCCCAGACAAACATAAAGCTGATCGTCGCAGAGGGAGAGGAAGCAGGGCTTGAGCCAGTATTAGTGGTCAGGAGGAACATCGCTGCTCTCTGATAAACACCTACTGCCCAATAGCTTAAAAGCTTCTTAAAATAGTCATGTGTCCTACAGCACACAGAACAGCACATTCAGTCTGCCAGAACACAAAACCACCGCGCTCGTGCTGCTTTCCATTCATCGTCATCAGAGATCTACAGCAGAAATCACTGCTGTCAATCATTCCGTCTGCGTAAGCTCCGCCCCTTCCGTACAGTCACACTCAGATCCACTCCGACCAATGAATGTCCTGCCCTACATTTATTTTCTTTTTCAATAATCTGTTAAAGGAATAATTCACCCAAAAATGTAAATTAGCTGAAAACATCCTCAGGCCATCTATGATTAGGATGAGTTTGTTTCTTCATCAGATTTGGAGAAATGTGTCACTGCATCAGTGTCTCAGCAATGGATGCTCTGGAGTGAATGGGTGCCGTCAGAATGAGAGTCCAAACAGCTGATAAAAACATCACAATAATCCACAAGTAATCCACAGCACTCCAGTCCATCAGTTAACATCTTGAGAAGACAAAAGCTGAAACAAATCCATTTACATTTACATTTACATTTATGCATTTAGCAGACGCTTTTATCCAAAGCGACTTACATTGCGTTCAAGTTACAGTTTTTATACATTTCTATCAGCTCTCAGCCATCATTAAGACGTTTTTAACTTCAAACTATGGCTTCTGGCTAAAAAATGAACTTTAAACTAAAACTGTCAACTCTGTTAGCTTTCTGAAGGCACTGTTATATTCTGACATTATTGTTTATTATGTGGTTGGTTAATTATTATGTGGTTTTGTGTTGTGGGTCAAACTGACTCATATTGGTTTCCATGCAATGTGCCAAAAATGAAGAAAAAAAAAAAAAAAAAGATTAATGTAAAAACACAAAACCTCTGCTGCGGCTGGTCAGAGACTAAAAATGATAAAATATCTGAGAAATGTAATAATTCCCATCAGTTTTTACCTACTGCGTAAGGGGTCAATTTGACCCACATATTTCTATGTTCAAAATTAGCTGCACAAATAACTTTTATTTATTTATTTATTTATTTATTATTTGTGATGTATTTTTCATGACTACTTTAGTGACTATTTACACACTGAGGTGCAAGTATAAATATTATCTATCATTATTTGTACTTTGTGTAAGTAGTATTTACTGCTATTTGTACTTCCTCTGCTTTTTTTGTCTTTTTCTCAAACCCACACTTCTTTTCAGTGCTGCAACAGACTAGTCATTCAGATCCAAACAACTAACAACCTTTGACAGATCGTTTGACTGCAGAACTCCATATAAACCAGTTCTCTTATATATCATATTTTAGTGGTTGACGAGTTATTTATTTATTTTTTTTTACCTGAATCTTTAGTGTTTTTCAAAGTGTTGCTTTTTGGCAAATTGCATGGAAATCATGGGGGTCAATTTGACCCACAACACAGAAGTCGTGATGATTTTTGTACAGTCTCTCCAAAAGCACATCTGTTTGTCAAAAATTGCATGACCATAAATGAGACATATTCACAAAATTAAAGAAATAAATCATTTAACCAGTATTTCGAGCAGTTTGAAAACTGAGTGTGGGTCAAATTAAACAGGGTTAAAGACGATGTTTCTTCAGCAGTTTAAATTTACTTTAAACACAGAATGTTTCACAGAATGACCTCCATGTCCTCAAAGAATCAGCAGAGAAAGACGGCGTGAAAGCCTACAGAAAGTCAAGTCGAGCTTTATTGTCATTCCTCTACATGTGTGGACATACAGTGGAATGAATGTCGTGTCTCGCAGGACCACGGTGCTACATAAAGAAGCATAAATACAAACATACAACACTAGATGTAAGAACAATTTTTAGACCTACATAGCTAACTTACTGAATCAGTAATCTAACTATACATATATATACATATTTACATGTCAGGAGTTAGGGTTGTGGATGGGGTTTCAGAGGGGGGTGAGGTGATTGGAATTGAGGGCTCTCACAGCCTGGGGGGAAAAGCTGTTGAGCAGAGGGCTCTGATGCTCCGGTACCGTCTTCCTGATGGCAAGAGCTGGAAGAGACTGTGGGAGGGATGGGTGGGGTCTTTCACGATACCGGTAGCTTTACTGGAGCATCGTGCAAGGAAAATGTCCAGGATGGAGGGAAGAGGGGCACCGATGATCTTTGTAGCCGTGTTCACTGTCCACTGTAGGGTCTTGCGGTCTGCTGCAGTACAGTTCCCATACCAGACAGTGATGCAGCTGGTCACTCTCAATTGTTCCCCTGTAAAATGTGGTGAGGATGGGTGGAGGGAGACTTGCTCTTTTAAGTCGACGCAGGAAGTGGAGCCGCTGTTGTGCCTTCTTGGAGAGTGATGTAGTGTTGGTGGTCCAGGTGAGGTCTTCTGTTATGTGCACCCCCAGAAATTTAGTGCTGCTGACTCTCTCCACAGTCGAGCTGTCGATGGTCAGTGGGGGGTGGTCAACAGAGTTCCTCCTGAAATCCATCACAACCTCCTTCGTCTTACTCACACTGAGGGACAGGTTGTTTGCACCACACCATTCAGCCAGCTGTGCCACTTCCTCTCTGTAGTGCGTTTCATCGTTGTTGCTGATGAGGCCTACCACTGTTGTGTCATCAGTAAACTTGATGATGTGGTTGGAGCTGAACTTGGCAGTGCAGTTGTGGGTCAGCAGCGTGAAGAGCAGCGGGCTGAGCACACAGCCCTGTGGGGCACCTGTGCTCAGTGTGGTAGTGCTCGAGGTGTTGTGGTTGACACGGACAGACTGAGGTCTTCCGGTTAGAAAGTCCAGGATCGAGTTACAGAGGGAGGCATTTAGGCCCAGCAGGTTTAATTTGTTGATATGCTGTTGTGGGATTATTGTGTTGAATGCTGAGCTGAAGTCGATGAACAGCATTCTAACATAAGAGTCTTTGTTTTCTAAGTGGGTAAGAGCCAGGTGGAGGGTGGAGGAAATTGCATCGTCTGTGGAGGAAGGCCGTGTTGTGAAGGCTGCAGCATGATGCTGAACTCTGACAGCAGCGCACAGCAGATCAGGGGAAAACACATCCAGATGTGATCTCCATAAAGAGCCAAAGAGAGGGAGAAAAATGAGGCTGACTAATTCTTCCCCGGCCCACGGGCCACACATGTGCAGCATGAGGCAGAGTAACGCTCAACTGCTCTCTTCTCACCAAACAAACACACGCACTGAACGAGCGGCCAGTAACTGCCGCTTGTAATTAAATGCCCTTCATTAGCCTGATCACGCCGGTGGATCTCTCCATATCTGCAGTCCGGTACAGACTCCAGATCCAGACAGGAAGGAAAAGAACAGCAGTTTCTCTGTTTTCCATGAGCGTTACGCACACTTTAGTGGGTTTGTTTGCCACTCACCGGAACTACAGTGAACTCACTGACCTGGAGACAACATGACAGCAAACATCAGTCTACACATATGGACAGATTTATGTACAATATGCATTCAAGAAAAACTACAGTAAAACAGGATCATCGTTTCAGACTCGCCATGAACTCTACAGCCACCTGCAGCACCAAATGCAATAGCAAAAATAACCCGATGAGTAAAGTTTGCAGACAACCTTTGATATTGGCTTGACTGAAAGTTCAAAATAACGTAAAAAAACAAAAACAAAAAAAAAAACAACTTTATGTAAAAAAATGCAGGTAACATGTTTTAAGACGTTGCTAAATTCTAACATTTTAACACATTGCAAACGTGCTTTAGTGTGTTGTTAGCATGTTTTTAACATGTTAGTAATGTTGCTAGAATGTTTCTAGCATAACATTGCCAACATGTTTTCCCATGTTTGTGCATTCTAATAGCCTGTATTCCTGTGTGTGGTGTCTATCATTCTTCAGCTGGCACTATATTCAATATACGACTCGAGCACTTAAACCTCATCACTTTATTACAGTACAGCTTAAACACAGTGTTGGTAATCAGTACTGAGGAGCACTATCAGTTTCATAATTTACAGTAATGTACAGAAAGAACAACAGTAAGCACACGTTAAAAAAACACATTTTACTGGCGTGGTGAAACATCAAAACTAAGTGAAACATCAAAACTAACCATGAAAGCTTCATTTGAAAGAAGCAGCATTCAGATACATAGAAGATGAGACAGTATAACTCAAACCGGCAAAAGTGAATAAAAATTACAACTTAAAAGTTTATGTAAAACAGGAAAAACACATACTTATCTAGCAAGTACAGAAAGAAGGCTTGATGTTTTGATTTCTCTTATCAGATTTCAGCCAAGGATGAGTTTCAGGTTGTGGTTTTAGGATGGATTACAGTAGAGCTGATGCTACGGCCTGCAGCACGTCCACACTCAGCACAATCCTCCATCCTCACACTGCTGCTACTGCAAAAATAAACATCTGCCACCAAATAACACACACTCTCTGTCATTTAATTCACTCTTATCACAGTGGCTCTTTAACACAGACATGTTGGGACAAGAACAAAGTTTTGCTGGTGGTTTGTGAGCTGTAAACGGTTTGAGGAGGTGACAGTGAGGTAGCTATAGCTCCAGTAGACGGTTAAATCAGTTCTCAGACATGGACTGACGCTGCATCTCCGTACACTCCTTCAGTTTATCCTCTGTCAGGGTCAGTCGCTGCTCCAAAATGGCCACTGTCTACAAAACAAAAACAGAACAGTCATGAGATAGACCCAAAGTGAAGTTTCCAACTTGTTCTCATGGGAAAAAAAATAAATAAATAAATGGTCACGAATGATTGAACGAATGAGATGTGTTTTTTGCTGTCCGGATAGGATTAGGAATATCCGGAACAGTGAATGAGAAAGTTCTGGAAAGCGATTTTGTGCCTCTCTGTGGTACCATCTCTGTGCTGAAAGAGCATTGCAATAGTCCAGTCTAGAAATAACCAGGGCCTGCACGAAGAGTTGTGCAGTCGGCTCAGTTAGGAAGGGTCTTCCTCCGTTAGGAAGCACAAACCTGTATGAATCTGTTGTCAGCTGGGCATCAAAGATTAGCCCATGATTTCTGGCTCATCTTGATGGGATTATTGTTGAAGATTCTAGCTGGATGGTGAAATTGTGCTATACAGTTGGTAGATGCTAGGAAGACTGAAGTTCTGTCTCCGCAAGATTGAGTTGCAGGTGATGGCAGGTTTCTTGCATGCCGAGATGTCTGCCTGGCAGTCCGAGAGCTATTGTGGGATCATCTGGTTGAAAAGAAAGATAAAGCTGTGTGTCATCAACATAGCAGTGGTAGGAGAAACCATGTTCCTGTATGGTGGGTTCCAGTAATGCAGTATATGTAGAGAAGAGGAGGGATCCTAGAACTGATCCCTGAGGAACCACCCTGACCAGTTGATGTGCTTTGGACTCCTCTCATCTTCCAGGCAACCCTGAAGGACCTGACTGTGAGATAGGATTCAAACCAGCGAAGTGGAGTTCCTGTGATGCCCAGCGATGAACAGAAGGATTGGATGGTAAATGAAGGTAGATGGGTCTAGCACAATGAGAACTGATGATTTGAAATCAGCTTTCGCAAGCCAAGGGGGTTCAGTGACTCAATTTTATACATTCAAATTCTCAAGGCAGTCTCAGTTGTGAGTGGCCACTTAAATCCAGATTAGTTGTTGCCCAGCAGGTTGTTCTGTGAAAGGAAAGATGATACCTGGTGGAAAACAACTCTGAAACACAGTCAAAGAGTTCTGATACCTCTGGGTGGCGTTTCTTTGCATATATTATGATATTTCATGAACAGTCCATGCTGAAGTATGCAAAACAAACATATAATCCCACAAACAGGCCTTTTGTTAAAATGTGTTGTTACAGTAAGATTGTTTAGGATCTGTCCTGCTCTGGCCTGTACTGGGCACCAGTTCAGGAAAAATTTACAGGACAAGCGCAGTCATTGATGTGTTGCTGTGGAGGCGCTCTTGTGCTGACACGTTCTACAGTGTGACATCATAACGTGGGGAAGCACAGAGCGAGTCGTTTTTGCAGCTGGATTCAATAAATGAGGAGGAAGGTTTGAGTTCCAAAACATATAGTGTGTTTTCATAGTACAATAAACTCTTACTGTCAAACAAGCAAACAAAATGTAATGCTTTAAACAGGTTATGTGACAAGGAATCAAACTTGCCTTGATAATGTCACATGCAAAGATGATAGCAAATCATAACAATGGGTATTTACATAAATGCAGCACTAAAATGTATGTAACAAAAAAAGTCCATGACTGAGAAGCTAAAATTTCTAAGCATCTCAGTACAGAGGATTGTGACAGAATGGAAAAAGAACAGAGTGAAGAACCATAAGGAAGCAAAATAAAGGACGGAGAAAAAGTGAGGGAGGGAAAGACATTTAGATTCAAGCGTGGGAGGGAGTCATAATCCGTCGTCACAAGAATGCATGAATGGCATCTATTTTGGCCGGCCCCAAACAGATGTGCCGTTCTCCTCATAGACAAACCCGCTGATTATGCGGGGCCTCGCTCATGGCATGAGGCAGAAACCAAACACCACATCCTCTATGTGGGGCGGAAGCACAGACGGAACCCTCAAGAAAGCGGCCTTCTCTGAGCGCGGCTGGAGAGGAGCTGAGGAATGGATGTCTTGAGCCAGAGGCAGCATGGCCTAGTGGGCTCATGGAGAGGGTGCAGGTGAGGAACACACTGACCTTAATGTAGTCTGAGGCTGGGCCATTCACAACAGCACAGCGCTGAGAGAGAGCGTGTCCTCCAAACCAGCTCCCTGGGAGAGATGAGCAACTACCGCTCATGCGTCGCCTTCCTTAAACTCAGTCCAAGATAGAAAGCTGGCAGCCCTTGAGAGGATATTACATTACAGAGACCATTTGTCACAACTGATTTTAATTTAATGCCATCCAAACCTTAATATTAATGCTATAACCTTGATATTCTAAAATATCTTTTCTCTCCCAAAAAAATAAACTCTAGGCCCAAATGAAAAAATGGTTAAAAACAAAATCAAATAGCCACTCTTCCACTATTGGACCAGTGCAAGCCAGGGATAACTACTCTATTAACTACTCTAAAACTTAACACGCCCCCACAGGAAAACTTCCTATAACACCACCATTACAACAGTGAGGGATGAATAGATGAAGACTTAACATTCCAGCACTGATATCAGACTAATGATAAAACCTTACAGTGATCTGTTAATCTGTCTCAGTAGTGCACATCAATCATGCTGAACCAAACTGGTATTTATCATTTTCACATAAAGAGAGAACACACAGGAATGCACAAAACAACTCCATTAGGGCTTTTAAGTCTAAGGGTCAGATTTACTAAACAGGGCAAATTAGTATTAGAGCGCAATTCCATAAAAGCGCAAATGGGAGGGAAAAATTCTGTGTGTGATTTACTGACAATACGCACATTAAAGAACACAGATGCAGCCAGATAATTTCCATAATGACCAGCGCAATCTAACAATAGCAGCACAAATTACCGCTTGCTTTAAGACATGCTTTTTTTGGGCGTTAAATAATGGTGCAAATACCAGTAATTTGACAAGCGCAAACATTAGCAAATCGTGTTGCGTGATTCATTTTAATACTCTCCTCCCATAAATTTTTTGTCTGAAAGGGAAACTTCTACAGATGCATATTCAATAAGGTCAGGCACAAAAAACTAACAGTGTCCACACCTTTTCAGCACAAATTCTTCACTGCGTGTCTTTAGTAAATCCTGACAGTACTATTTTAACACCAAAAGACGGTTTGCGCTGGCGCAAGCTGTTAGTAAATCTGGCCCAAAAGGCATATATACATCTTTCCTCTCTCACTATACTGTTATCCTTTCAGCTACAGCGACAGAGGGAGCAGACAGAAAACCGGAGTTATGATTTAATTTATTAAATATGCAGATGCAGAAGTTCAGTATCAACAAAGGCATAGGAAAGAGACAGAAGAAATTTGAAAGCAAATAAATACATAATTATAATGATATATGACTTATTTTTAATATGAAGTACTTTAAGATGTATCTGGTATATTCATAAGCAAAATGTGAATTTATTATAACATTGGTTATAACATTATAATAAATAATATAGTTCTGCCTCATATGGTTATCAGATTCCCCCTGGATTGCAATTATAAGTTATTTCAGACACTTTCTGGCCAAAAACCCCTGGCTGTTGGCCCCAAGGAAACCCCAACAAGTCATGATCAAGCCCCTGAAGTGACATTGGAGATGTGCCTTGCCCTGGCACACAGGTACACTCGCTTTTGGCTCAATGTTGGAAACGTGGCTAATCAGGAGTGTTTCTTAGGGATGTATAAAGTGTAAGTGCAACCCCCCCCCCTTCTGCTCTCTAGGAATAATCTTTAATAGATGTCAAGCCACTATAACACACTGATCACTATCCTTGGGTCACAGTGTCTTATGGGATTGAGCTCTGGACTCTGTTCAGCCAAATGAAGTTCTTCCACACCCACCTTGACTAGCCATTTCTGTATGATCTTCTTGTTATGCCTGGGAGCACTGTCGTAATGAAGCAGGAAAGGGCCGTCCTCAAACTGTCGCCACACATTTACAAAGCACAGAATTGTCCAGAATGTGGTCAAAAATGTGGTCTCATTCCATGTGGTCTCATTCCATTATTATTCTGGGCCAAACACTGGCACGATGCTTTTGGGCAGGTAGTGTTCTTCTTGGCACCCTGTAAAACCAGATTTGTCCGTCAGACTGCCAGATGGTAAAGTATGATTCATCACTCTGAAAAACGTGTTCGCACAGCTTCAGAGAGCAATGGCAGTGAGCGCTACGCTACTCCAGCAAACACCCAACACTGTGCATGCTGATCTCACAACCACGGACATGACTTTGTGAAGCTCCAGACAAACAAACTGTGTTGACAGCGCTTTCTGAAGCAGACTGGATCTCCGTACTGAGCACTGCAACCGAGGACAGACGATGTTTTGACAGTCTGTTTCACGACTGTTCTTAGCGGCTGCTCCAAGACATTTGTGACCCTGGACCACAAAACCAGTTATAAGGGTCAATTTTTTTGAGATCACGATTTATACATCATCTGAAAGCTTTCCATTGATGTATGGTTTGTTAGGATAGGGCAATATTTGGCCGAGATACAACTATTTAAAAATCTGGAATCTGAGGGTGCAAAAAAAAATTCAAAATACTGAGAAAATCACCTTTTAAAGTTGTCCAAATAAAGTTCTTAGCAATGCATATTACTAATCAAAAATTAAGTTTTGATATATTTACGGTAGGAAATTTACAAATATCTTCATGGAACATGATCTTTACTTAATATCCTAATGATTTTTGGAATAAAAGAAAAAGAGATAATTTTGGCCTATACAACATATTTTTGGATATTGCTACCAATATATCCATGCTAATTAAGTTTGTGGTACAGGGTGACATTTACATTTAGAAACAACCTCAATCTGCTGACCACTCCATCAGGGCAGACATCTCATGTACTTGTTGGAGAGATAGCATCTAGAGTGCCAAGATGAGTGCCACTTTAGTGTACCTGTCTGAAAGGACAGCTGAGATGAGAATTACAATCAAAGCGGTGCTACAAAAGAAATTCAAGGGTTTGGGTGTCCCAGTGGGCACTGTTGGTTTAATCGTATGGAAGTGGAAGCTACATCAAACCAACCAGACACTGCCTAGAAAAGATCAGCCACTGAAACTCAAAAACAAAGGAGCACTTGTTAGTGAAACTACAGAGAGGCCAGTGATCACTTTGAAGGAGTTGCAGAGTTGAGCTGCCGAGAATGAAGGTGAATCAGTCAACCACATCAAGAGCTCTGGAGAACACAGAGGCACATTACTCAAACACACCATCAGCAGATCCCCCACACTGCACTTGAGATGGTAATGGCAGAGCATCCCTCAAGCACCTTTGAAATACAAAACGGCAAATAAACAATTGCATTGGAATGTTGCAAAATGGAAACACGTCTATGTGAAATCTTATACAGCATGAGAGGCAGATGAAGACACATCCGCATAAGAGATCCTGGTGAAACCACCACCGTAGTGATTCCATTCAAGACTATATGAAGTCTCCCAAAAGCAGGTTTGATCTGGTAGACCATTCAAGAGCACTTTGAACTGCTGAATAATGGGTTTGGGACAAACAAGTTAACACGCAACTAGGGGTGTCCCCAACTAAGGATTTACACAGTCAAATCAGATTTGTGGAGTCTTGCCAATAGTCAACTGATAGTCAAATCATGTGTGTGTGTGTTTATTTATTTATTTTTTACACACTGCACACAGAAACAACACATGACGCGACAACACGTGATAAAAGGTATCTTTTCGGTGTTAATTGGAGTTTTTGTCCTAATACCAGCCACAACGGCAACATGCAAAGTTTCTATTTTAGAAACGGTTTCTATTTCTGCGGTGTCGCAACACCACAAACTATGACAATTATAATCTCAGCTACTGATTATGTGGTTTATTCAATGTTAAAAGTGTCTAATGTGAGTTTGAATATCATATTTCATGACATTTATAGCCATACTGAAAGCAACACTAGACAGTTTACCTCAGATCTTGAAAACAAATGAAAGCAACCATACAGTATACGTTAAAACTGCGAACTCAGTGCGAACCAAGAAGTGTTTTCCATGACAAAGATGGTATCAGTCACTCAGTATGTAGTTTTAACAACGTTAAAAAGGTTTAATATTTATGAATTAGACTATAAACTTGTCTATTTCGTTGGGAGTGCAGTGCGCTTCTCGCTTCTGAATGGCTGTGATATTTGAGCGATGTGCGTCTGGTATGGACAGACAAACTGGAGAAGTTCGGTATCAACAAAGGCATAGAGAAGAGACAGAAGAAATATAAAACCAAATAAATACACAATTATAATCATACGACTTGTTTTTAATATGAAGTACTTTAAGATGTATCTGGTATTTTCATAATCAAAATGTGAATTTTGAAATCTGCCACAGGGGTGAATGGATTTATTCACATGTTAAAAATATGTATTAAAAGCTTCTTTCTTTTAACATTTTTATTTACAGCATTATCATAATAGACTGTAATATTAACTTATTGGCAGAAAACCAGTAGATCTATGTGAAGTCAGACATTGAGCACCCCCATATAGCCAAAATGGCATGATCCTCGTTTCATAACACCTCTGCGAAGATGTGAGACTGGTAATCGAATCAGGCTTCTCCTATCAAAGCATCAAATCTTCGACTGTTGGGGGTCACCCCTATACGCAACAGGAACACAAACCCTGACATTCTTGTTTGTGTTATACAATCGAAGAATTTTAATTTCACTACATTTCTGAGAAGCCGTCATTCAGTGAAAGATCTGACTGCAGATTGAAGCCTTTGGCCTGGTTTTATACAGTTTGAATCCGTATGAGGCAAATCCCTGGAATGCTAATTATGGCTGGAGAGTTATTTCTGATCATTCTTCCACAGCGCTCTGGTGTTCAGAGTCTTCCCTCTCTGTGTGTTTGAGCACAGCACTCCTCCTACAAGGACGTGCTTGATGTTGGGCTCCGGGTGAGCGCAACCCAAGGATGACCCCCAGAGTGCACGCGGTTCAGAATGTGGGCGAGACGGGCTGATGCTCAGTAAACAGGCTTCCTGAGCCGCCCCCTGAGGCAGAGCTCGATAACATCTGCTGCTATTTCATGCTAGAGGGAATGGGTTTTGCATTTCCTTTCTCTGCAAGTGTGCTTTTCCGATCAATATGAGCAAGAGCCTATCGGCTCATCTGAAAACACTGGGTAGCGGTATACTCTGGTGAAGGTCACTGGAGTTAGTGCAGGTAGAATCGTGATGATAACACACTACACGAGACGCAAGATGTTTACAAGAGCCATGTTGAAAATGATGCCAGTACTCTGTGTGTGAGCTTTGAATTTATTCCTTTTTTGGTTGATAGTCTTGTTGAATAGGATAAGTATCCTAACAGGGCTGAATGCATCTGCTACACAGAAATTCACTGCTGCTTCATCACAGATGTGAACCGGCTCTATGACCCTTCTGGTTTTGTTTGCAGTTTTGTTCTTTTTAATTCTATTTTTTGTAATGCACATAATATAGGCAATTTGCATAAAGTTCAGATGGATATAATTTTACAAACAAGGTTATCTGCCATCCCAGAATTCTGTTAAAGAAAATCGTTTCATGTTAATGGAAGTCTCTGTACACAGCAAAACAGCAACTGCTTTTTTCATGTGCCCTGTAAACCCACATTATAGGCCCATTAAACCCTCTCCAGGTTTGATCCAGCTCTATTTTTGTTTCTCGATTGGCCACATACCCCAGCTGTGGTTTTTTAATTCTAAAAGGAGTTGTGGACATTAAACTACACTAAAAATACCCGCTGAGTGATAGTAATGATGTTTGGGCTGTAATACACTGAATGTTACTAACATCTGCAATTTGCAGCGTGTGTATGGCTGATACGGGGAGTGTGTGAAAGTGTGCATCTTAGTGCATTCCCCCGTTTCAGGTTCAGAAGTGAATTATTCATTGGGTCCTTCCAGCAACTGGATCCAGTGTTTATATCTAGACAGCACTTGCATTGTGCATCAGATGTGCTACATTATCCAGTCCACTCCCAAGATTTATCTCTCTTTAGGTTTAACATGATCAAACGATGGCCAGGGAGATACTGAATGTCATCTGGATGTGCATTTTTTTGTGGAAACATCGGATGCTGAACTGCAGGGTCAAAATGACGTTTAAGACTTTGCATTTAAGTATCTTCGAACAATGTAAAGAGAAAAACAACAATGACAGCCTTCACTTGCACAGCAGAAAAACTGAACCCATGTGAACTATCATTGCATGCATAAATGTGTGCATATCCTATCATCCGTTTATTTATTATTATATTTTTTTCCACTTATAATGTTAGTGAAATCATTCTGTGCAAAGACGGTCACATTTTACATTTTAGTTTTTAATGATCATTTTCCACCCTTTCTCTGACCTTCCACATTAAGTACAGAACAGACACACTGGCCTGTGCAGCGTCAGACAAATAGGAAAAGTCATTTCAGAGGCAGAGTTAACTTTTTAATTAAAGATTGCCTTGAGAATAGCATGCATTGATATATACACTACCATTCAAAAAGTTTGTGGGAAGTATTTTTTTTTTAAGAATTTAATGCTTTTATTCAGGAAGGATGCATCAAACTGGTAAAACGTGACTGTAAAGTAATTTAAAATGTTCCAAAAGATTTCTATTTTAAATAAACACTGATATTTTTAACGCAAATAATCCTGAAAAATAAAATGTATCACGGTTTCCACAAAAATATTGTGCAGCACAACTGTTTTCAACATTGATAATAATCAGAAATGTTTCTTGAGCAGCAAATCAGCATATTAGAATGATTTCTGAAGGATCATGTGACACTGAAGACTGGAGTAATGATGCTGAAAATTCAGCTTTGATCACAGAAATAAATTACAGTTTAACAGATATTCACATAGAAAACAGTTGAACTGTTTGAAATTGTAATAATATTTCACAATACTACTGTTTTTATTGCATTTTTTAACAAATAAATGCACTCTCAGTGAGCAGAAGAGACTTCTTTAAAACACATTAAAACAATCTTTTGAGTTTGACTAACGTTTCGATGATAGTGTAAACATATATGAGGTTATACAGCAGACAATGCTGATAACTTCCTCTCTAGTTGAGGGTGCTTGGAAGAGATCTATCTTAATTGGATGGTGAATCAAGGCCGTATCCCGGCTAAGTTTCACCACCTTTAGTGAAGCTGCAGGCCAAGGCAGACGCCGGTATTTGCATGAAGGTGAAGGTTAGCATTCCCTGCGTGGAGAATGTGAATCTGGAATATGGATAAATGGTCCCAGATGAAGAGAAGCCCCCTTTGAGGCCCGAGCGTTTTCCACATGCCAGAGGAACAGCATTAGGAAAGAAGGTGGTGTTCTTCAGCAATGCAAACCAGCTGTGACTGCCTAATAATTGCAGCATGAAGTCTTTTCCTCTCCACTATGACACAGATGCCACAAACACACAGAATAGGGGCATGTCAGGTGAAACTGCTGAGCCGAGCAGCTCAGAAACATTAGCCTTCACGTTCCCAGCCAAAGATGAGTCAGAAAGCAGCTAATGATATGTAAAAGGATAACATCAGACAGCCAGCAGACCTCGAGTTCACGATCTATTTACCTTCCTCATTAAGCCATTAAAATGCATTCAAATGAGACTCCTCAAAGTAAATAATGCACCATTTTTGTAGATATTTGTGCTAGAGCTGTCAATTTAATGCGTTCATTTGGTACGATTAATTATGGGAAAAATAACGATTAAGGCAAATAACGCAGCACCCTGTCCAGAGCTGTTCATCATCTTACATTGATGTTACAGTTTCTGATAATCATAATGAATGAGCCTGTTACAGGGTTCTTACACCTTTTCCAAATTCAAATTCAAGCACTTTTCAAGCACTTTAAAGATGCATTTTCAAGATTTTCCAGCACTTTAAACTGTGGTAAATTACATGTTTACACACACACTTGAGTTTTTCACTTTAAATCAGATGTTATTGTGCTATTAAAAACCACCAGTTTGAATTGCATATAGCATTGTATAATATAAATAGCCAACATAAAGTATATAAATTATAAAATAAAAATAAAGAAAGAAGTAATTTACAGGGTACCAGCAGGATTTTTAAAAATAAATTTAAGGCTTTTTAGGACATGAACAAATCAAATAAGTAAGCGGGGTAGGGCAATGTCTATGGTAACATATTAAACCACAAAATGACTGCAAAAAAAACATGATTTGCAGTTCAAATACAGGTTTTCACAAATAGAGTTTTATAAAGTGACAAAGTTCACATTTCAGCCTTTAAAATATTTTTAAGAAATAAAGAAAAGGGATGAGTCAGAAGTATAAAGAATTATTTTGTTTTTCAGTGGCTTTGATGGCAGAGGAAGAATTTGCATTTTCAATAGCTTAAGCCCACCTGCTGTTTTTGTTCAGAACAAAAAGCTGGTGCTTTCAAAAATCTAAAACATTTAAACAGTAAGATGTCTTCTGTGCTTTAAATTAAAATAATTCTTTACACTTTTGACTCATCCCTTTTTTCTTAAAAATAGTTTAAAGGCTCAAATCTGAGGTTCTGTCTGCCACTAGGTGGCACTTTTGGAACTGCAGATACAGCGGTTTCCCTGGTAACGGCAGTATACAGAGCAGCGCTGTGCTCATAAACGCTACTTTATCAGACATTTATACGTCTGTGAAATTAAACAAAAATGCCATTGAAACTTCACTGAAGGCAGTCGGTTCACTTTAGAGATAAATTAACATAAAAACACCAGCGCTGCATTTTGACTTTGAAATGTTTATTATTTCACTTTAATCGTGACAGTCTTAATTTAACATATTTTGTTTAACTGAGCATGGGCATTTTTGCTTACCTTTTAAACGACTTGAAAGCGCAAACTCTCCCATGAAAAAAAGCAGAATTTACAGGAGACTTTACATTATTTTAACCATAATTTGTATTTGTCGTTTTCAACCTCCCGATGTGTTTTTATCTCCCGCTCTGTTCCATCAGAGGGCGCGCGTCAATAAAGACAGACAGATCACACGCGCTGATTCAAGCGGAGCTGTAGCTTATTTTATGTAAAAAATAAAAAATAAAATAAAAAATAAAGTATTCCGTAAGAAAGCCAATTATGGTGAACCAATGCAACTGCATTTTCAAGCACTTTCAAGCACTTTATCCAAAATCCAAGCACTTTTCAAACCTTGAAAACACTATGTTAAAATTCAAGCATTTTCAAGGATTTCAAGCACCCGTACGAACCCTGCTATTAGAATGCAGTTATATGAGCCTAAAATTCAAGATATGAGGGCAAAAGTCACTCTCTTATATATATATATATATATATATATATATATATATCATATGGTATAAATAGTGCTGTTTTTTCCCCAATATCTGCACGAGTACAAATGGGATACTGATTTTATACAACAGTTCAAACAAGAAGTTAAGGTAACACTTTAGTATAGAGACCAATTCTCACTATTAACTAGTTGCTTATTAGCATGCCCATTATTAACATATTGGCTGTTTATTAGTACTTATGAAGCACATATTCTGCATGACCATATTCTACATCCCTAATCCTACCCAATACCTAAACATAACAGCTACCTTACTAACTATTAATAAGCAGCAAATTAGGAGTTTATTGAGACAAAAGTCATAGTTAATGGTTTGTTAATAGCCAGAATTAGACCTTAAAATAAAGTGTGACCAAAGTTAATATTGTGTTACATTTTTAGACACAATATTGTCAATGCTGTCTGTTTTGATCAGTTTCACAAATGAAAATATCTTCAATCAGAGCTACAGCAGAACTGTTGTGCATCTCTGATGAGCAGTGATTCGTTACTGAATGAATCCACAGTTTTGAATTAAACTTTTGAATGAGTTTCTGGATGTTACAGACATACGCTACATGATTTGTGAATGAAGGCTCTATACATGTTTTGTCATCAGTATCTGTGAGATTCTGTCAATGTGCCTCAAAGACTCCATTACTGGAAACACATTCACAACAGCCAGGTGTTGACTTTTATTAATACTGTAAAACTCAAACTACAAACTCTTCATCATCCATCCATCATTTGTTTTTGCTACTTTCCAAAACTCTTTTATGAATGTTTTATTTTACGTTTGTCCCAGACCTACACTTTTAACCTAATTTTCCTTTTAATAAAATCCATCAAAATAAATAAATAAATCAATCAATAAATATCACTTCTAGGTACAAAATATGGTAGTATATTTTAAGGTTTCATGTCCAATTAAAGTAACAAGTAATAAAACAACCTAATAAGGTACTAGAGTGTATTTAGGACATATTAAATGGAAAGTATAATATTTGTTTTAGCGAGCATGTGGTAATCAGCAGCAGGTCACAGAAGTTTCTGCCCTGGTGTAACTGTGCTGAAGCTTGACCGCTGCACTGAGACTGTGACTCTGAATCTCATTGCTCTGGTGTACAGCAATGGCCGCTGTTTTAATCAGGTTTTAGTCCTGTTGTGTTGGAGCGGTATATGAAAGCATTTCCCAGGGGTCACGGGCTGTATATATATATATATATATATATATATAGGTGCATCTCAAAAAGTTGGAATATCGTGAAGAAGTTAATTTTTTTGTAACTTATTTCAAAAAGTGAAACTTTCATATATTCTAGATTCATTACATGTAAAGTAAAACATTTCAAAAGTTTTTTTGTTTTAATTTTGATGATTAGAGCTTACAGCTCATGAAAGCCAAAAATCCATGTTTTTCTGTTATATGAACAGTCAGTAATTAAACTTCTTTAAATCTCAAAGCTCACATACCCGTAAAAGTTCACTGAGTGAGTTAGACGTTAATTCAGAAAAATTATTGATAGCAAAGCAATGACTTCTTGTTAAATCTGGCTCTGGTGAATTCAGTGGAAAACTCTTTAAAATGATTCAAAACAATCAGAGTAACCTCATCTTCTGAGCAGTTGATTAACAGAGCCAGCTCATATGCAGTGTGTTTGTTTCTATGTGCGACTAGTGAAGAGGTCAGCAGAAAGACATCTTGTCTTTGTATTGTTGTGTTGGCCTGCACTTTCAGCTCCTCACACAAACCTGTATCAGGTTTTCCTCTGTCTCTTTTCTCCTCTTCAGCCAATCTCCCTGAGGTGGCCTTAAGAGTTCATATTCCCAATCACAGAGCTGCTGTGAGCAGTGACACCTAACAAATGCCGTCATTTACCACGACTTACAATTAGTCAGCTGGGAACACTATGGTTTTTATTTTATATATTAAATGACAGAGACAGAAAAGAGACGAACACATAAATATTGGGGAGCCTAAATACTTGCTCCAGTTGTGTTTGACTCTTAATTGTATTCATTAACTGTTAATTAATTAAATAGAAATATTTACTGATTATTTTGTTACATAAAACATTACATGTAATAGCTGTACCTTAACATCTCATGCTCCACAAGCACAGCTAAGCCATGCTGCTGTCAGTCATGAAAATCAACCAGAGTAGTTATGTTTACATGCATTCATCTTCATCAGTCAGAATGAATCCAGTCTGATTTCAGATTCTGAACATTCTGGTTATATAAATCCTAACCCCAGTCTCACAGACAAAGCTTAAGCCTAGTCCCAGACTCAAATGCGTGTCTGAGCTGTTTTAACTGAAAGACACTTGCACTGACTGATCTTAAGATGTGTCAGTTCCATTGTTTTGTCTCAAGTCACACACCAGAGATGTTTTTTTTCTAAGGCATGTTTATAAAACCTACTTAAATGTGCAAATTGAATTATGACCTAATCCTGGCTTAAAGGGGTCATGAACTGCCTTCGTTTTTTTATTTTGTACTGTTCTCTGAGGTTCACTTATATAATGTTATTAAGTTGATTTTTACATCATTTTTTTTTTTTTAACATCAAAAAACATCAAAAAACATGTCCTGTTTTTAACCCACTCATCAGAACACTCTGTTTGAATAGGTGTGGAGGATTGAAGATTGTAGAAGTAAACACCCACTGCTGTGATTGGCTAATAGTTGTGTATGTTTGACAGTCTACATTCCTCACAGATGGACGCTGCTGTGATTTAGGTTACAAACGCATAAATACTCATATCAAATGATCTGTTTAACAGACAAAGCAATAGTGATCACGTAATGAAAACAGTTGCTCACACTTGTGTTGCAACATTACTGTCAGATCCAATATAGTCGCACAGCATCGTCTTTTAGTTTCAATCTTTCTGGAAATCCCGCATCGAATTGTGCCTTGTTTGTAAACGAATCCACGGTAAAATTAAGTGAACAAAGCATCAGGTTCTTAGTGACGCGGTCTGGATCGTCATTAAAAATAAAGTTAATTCACTCTTTCTAATGTTGGGATCAGAAGAAAGGCAACGCAAACACTGTTTTTCCACAACTTGGGGCTAAATAGGCAGAATTGGTGGGTGGGGCTAAACAGGCGGCGATGTAGAATCGGTGGGTGGGGCTAAACAGGCGGCAATGTAGAATCGGTGGGCGGGGCTAAACAGGCGGCAATGTAGAATCGGTGGGCGGGGCTAAACAGGCAGTGATGTAGAACCTGTGGGCGGGGCTAAACAGGCAGCACTGTAGAAGCAGGCGTTGATCTTCTTCTGTGGAGGCAGTGCTTATCCACACTATTACATCATAGAGTAGAACATTCCACAAGCTGTTGTTTGGCAGACTGCCTTCAATATAAACTGTTTTTAGACTAATGAGGAAGTTTTGAGTTCTGAAACTTACAGGATGTTTTATAGTACAACGACCTCTTATATGTCAAAAGATCAA
Source organism: Spinibarbus caldwelli (assembly GCA_039654775.1). Taxonomy (NCBI): domain Eukaryota; kingdom Metazoa; phylum Chordata; class Actinopteri; order Cypriniformes; family Cyprinidae; genus Spinibarbus; species Spinibarbus caldwelli. The sequence goes on from CM077255.1 coordinate 27,882,446, forward strand.
GGGAATTTTGGTTTCTCAGTTCATGATCCCTTTAACCTAAGCCCTGTCTGTGAAACCCAGCCTAAATGTTGTGACCTGATTCATGTATTTATTTACATGTGCTCTGAACAAAACCTCAGCGCATGTGCAGTCACCATATTCAGAAACAGAGAAAGTCACCATGGTAATGTCACAGGAGCTAATAAAGCTGACACATGATGAACCTTATTAGTAAATATTCAGTCTCATCCACTGACCAGACATATTACTTAAATAAACTTTCACATATTTGTACCAATGCATTCGTACACATGCATCCCAGCACTGTGCATGTCTGCGAGGCGTTTTTCAATCCGGTTGAGGAAACAGTCAGATTCAAACATTTACATCCTTATCTTTTCCTACTGATGGGACTGTTTCGGGTCTACACCACCCCTGTCAATCTGATCTGAATTTCATTTAGATCCAACTCATTTGGATCGGTTGAGGCGTTTACAGTCCAAACAAGCCATCAATCCGTTAGGAACAGCTGATGTGGGTGTAGAGATGTGTTACCTGTGTGAGTACATCCAGCTGTCCTACGATGTGCTGGAGGGTGCTGGTGAGCGCCGCGGGGACACTGTCCTGCTGACCGTCCACACCAGCTTCACTTCTGACCGGAGCTGTGCTGCCACTCTTCTGTGAGGACAGACCGGCGGCTCCTGCGGGAGCAATGGGAAACTGTGAGAGTCACTCAGGCCTTCACACATGCTAGGGGAGCGTGGGGCACAAACAACACACGTGGTTTAAATATTTCCACACATGCTATCATAACCAAATTTACGGTATTTACTAGTTGCCATATCAACACTATATATGTACAAAAAAAGTGCACCAAAATTCAAAAATCTTTTGAAGATATCACTGAATATTTATTTTACCATAGTAAAAGTACATTTCTGGCTGAAGTAAATTTTTCATCTTAGTTTTTAGTATTCATTTAAAATGAGACAAATCTGCTATTATTTATCAGTTTAGATAGTTTTGTAATGCTTCGCTATCTAGCAGAAGACACCAACCAGATTTAAATTCCAGCTGCGCAGATGGGGAACGTTGTATAACTGCGTTACAATGTGCCCTGTTATTATTAAACTATGCTATTCTACGACATAAGCGATGTAATTTACACCATTTACTTTTATGAGTTTTAATGAAAAACCACAAGAAACAGGTGAATAAAGACTGACATTCGATGTTTAATGTTCAGAAATAATTATTTAAAGAAATGTAAAGCATTTTGGCTTGTTTGCGTGTCTCGATTTCTATGAGAGCTGTGTGTGGAGGGAGGGGAGTGTATCTGTGTTTTTCTGAATGTCTGAATGTGTGTTTTCATTTGCACACATTGTTCTGAACTATACTGTACAGCTGTGTTGCGATCAGGGCCGTCTCAAGCATGGTTGCAATGTGTTCATTGTCAAACTCCAAAATTACATTATTTTTAATTCTTAAAAAACGCCAATATTTTATTTAAAAAACTTAATAATTTTATTTTATTTACAAAATATTTTAGTTTGTCTTGTATATTTTTTTTCATTAGATCAGATAACATTTTACACTGTCATATGGTCATGTTACAACGTGCCCCTCACATGTTACAATGTACCCCACCTACGGGGCATGTTGTCACATTTCACTTCCATTCTTTTGGGGTAAATAACGAAAAACGTATGGACTGTAATTATGAAACAAAACGACATATTTGCACTACCCACACTCCCCTACTAACACCCTTCTGAAAGGGTGTTATGGCAGGCAAACTCAAGATTTTTCATCAAAAGTTGCACTAAAACAGAAGTAGCAACAGATCTTTCCTTCTGTATTGTGACGTGCATCTGACTGTAACAGGTCATTGAAAGAAAAAATGTAGAGTTGCTGTTCGATGCATCAGCTGTTGATTGGATGACTGGATGTGGGTGTGGCTCAAATGTGTATGCAGATGAGTGTCAGCTCTGCAGGGGCGGAGTTTAAGAGCACTATATGTGACCTGTGCTGACAAAATGAGTGTGAATGCGCACGGGCTAATTCTGAGCTACAGACAAAAAAAAAGGAAAAAAATTAAAAAAAAATTCAGTTTTGGTCGAATTTGAGATTTTCACAAAAATGATTTAACTGAGCCCTTATCTAGGGATCCCAATGCTCCAAATAGTGATTAAACATCTAAAATGATTTTTATTTGTATATTTTCTGAGAGGAGTACCTTTTTCTCCACTCGCTTCTCCCGCTGACTCTCATCCGAAGAGCGCGCGTAAAGACGACACGGACGGCGCACGATCCCGATAAATATACATATACACAGAATTACAGTGTTTAAGTATTCATGCAAACATAATCTGTTATGTCTTAAGTGAACATTTGGGGAACTGTTGGGGAAAAACATCAGATGTGTAACATTATATTAGATCCGTGCCGTATGTAGGTCTTCATATACAGGCCGTCTGTCTCATTAATGTTAATCTAAAAATAAAAGAAAAGATTACTGCTGTTGATTGAACTGCTTTTGCAGTTTTAATAATTTATTTATTTGCAATGAACACTGAAGTGATTTTTACATTTGGTTATTTGTTTTTCTTACTTGAATGCTTTTGTTTAGATGTAAAATGAAAAAAGGTAATGCATTATTTGTTACTTATATTTTTTCTACTGTTTTTTTTTTGCATCTGTTCTTATTCATAATAACAAAGATAAAAAAAAATAGCTACACTGCGATTATTAATATAGTAATTATTATTAAGAAAAAAGCTGGAGGAAAAGATGCAACGTTGCTAAGTGATTTTGCTTTGGAACCTTCAGAAAACTTTAACTCGATTTTTCTCAGAATTGACTTTGCTGACTTCAAATGGCTGTAGCGCAGTCATTTTTCGTCTCATTCCAACAAATAATACATCATTTTGAAAATCATACTCATTAAAAATAACTCATTTTTGAAAATTTGCTCATTGTGACAGCGCAGGTCACAAATGATTCAAGAAATCCTGCATACATCAGAGAGAAGACTGACCATTCACTCAAAGATCCAGTTTGACATTATGAGGTCAAAACAACAGATCAACTGTTTGCAATTAGACCTATAATATTCATTTAGAAAATAGACAGGGGTAGTTTTCATTTCATGCCAACATTACAGTTCAGTTTACTCAGTGGTCATCTTGATAATGCATATTTAGACATATATGCGCAGCTCCTGTCCATGACTGAATCTCCTGTTTGTCACGGTAAAGCTTATTAAAAAAAGATGACTTAAAACATTATTTAGCCCATTTAGTGTGCATGTATGATTTACAGTAAACTAATGTGATAAAAAGACAACTGGCTCTTTAAGCTCAAAGTGTTTAATTGACATGTGAGTAGGTGGTCCTTCACTGATCAGGATGCATTCATGTTCACATTAATGCTGAAGTGGTCACGTGTTTCTGATGATAGTTTGAGGAATCATGTAAGCATGCTGTAATAGTTTAATTAAAGTGCTGAGGGGAATGCAAAGGTCAGCTGTTGCCTGGTTACAGTATTATGGACACAATCGAGACTAACAGCATATGGGACCGATCGCCGCTGGAAGACAAGAGGACACGGAAAAGCCATCAACATTACAACAGCTCCATCAATAAAACATATTATACCAATAAAGACTGATATTAAACCCAAGACCACAATGATTCACCATACTAATAGGCGCTTTTACCACCTCAAATGGTACGTATCGAGTGTACATTATGCTCATAGGCGTCGCTTGACGTTTGTGTTTGGGGTAACAAACCAAGCCAGTCGATTATTAACAGATATTTAGTAAAATCTTTCAATCACAGGCTATGACCATGATTACGCTCACAGTGTTTCTCTTGTATTTAAGCCTCAGTAAGTCTGATGGATGGAGGTTCACGATACTCATCAACATTAAACCTCTGCATCGTCACAATGAACCTGAAGGCACAGCCTCAAAGTCTGTATGTTTCCAAGCGTTTAACTGTATGTAGTTGTTGCTCAGTGTAATTACTGTTGAGGGCGCCTGTCAGGCTGCTCATTATTGAAAATGAAGGAGCAGAAACTGTAAAAACATCTTAAATCAGCAGAACAGATGGTGTGAAATGAGCTCATGAAATGAATATGACTGACACTGATGGGGATTGAACAAGGCTAAGCGAGAGTGAGTCCAGCCCACTTTGTTCACAGACCCACAATCAACTGTCCAGAGCACAAAGTTCAGACATCTGAAGCTTTAGTCAGATTCATCTGTTCAACCTCAACCTATGAAATGTCATTTTATTGTTTTTATACTCTGAGCAGCCAATATCTTACCGCATGAACACGATATGTTCTCGCTGCAAGTGGAGCTCTATGTAATGTTGTCCGGCTCATATTTTAAAATTGAGCGGGATCCCCTGGGGAAACAGCTTTATGCAGAAATCACTGAGCAAAAATAAAATCAGCTATAAAACGGTTTTTGTTCATTGTATTGCAGAGTATCACTCAACTGTTGATGAGCTTCTACTGAGTGACAGTAAACTGTAGTTTATTTGGTCACCCAATCAGTATCTGGTGTTGCTGTAAGTAGGGCCCTATGATTTCTGCGATGCGGGAAACACAGACGGAATCACAGAATCCAGTCATAAAAACGGAATTTACTGCACAACATGGAATGTCGGACTGTACCAGAATTTATTTGTGAATACACAACACAGTATTTCTGGAAAAAAAAAAAAGATAAATAAATAAATACATAATTTTCTTTTCCTAAAATAAAGAAATTAGAGATGCATTTGATTATTAATATTTAATGAAACCATAAAAAAATTAATGGAAGACAGAATTAGGCAAAAATACAACTGAATCTGAGGAAAAATAAAACATTTCACAGGGCCTTAAAAATGTAATTTTTGTTAAACTTTTAATAAATTGCTGTTTAATACTGTAAATTTCATGATTTCAATTAATTAGACATGCTTTTTGATAAATAAAATTTAATTTAACCATTACAACAGAGTCTAGAAAAATTAAAACTGAAAAAAAGAAGAATTTGGAAAAAAAAAATATAAAATGGATTTTATAGGGCCCTATGTAAGCAGGTCAGAGCAGAAATGGAATCTACAGTCAGTTTTCTCTTTTACATCAGCTACAGTTATGTCACAGAGCAGTTATCACAGCTACCAAGAACACACATTAAGCACGTACAATGTGACCTTATGTATGCAATACTTTAGCCATTCACGTCTGCGTTGTTATGCAAAGTACATTTCTGAACTTACAAACCAATTTTGAAATAAGCCTCTTCTGCATTTATTTGATCAAAAATACTGTAAAAAATAGGGAAACATTATTATTATTTAAATTGCTTTTTTCTATGTGAATATCTGTTAAAATGTAATTTATTTCTGTGATGCGCAGCTGAATTTTCAGCATCATTACTCCAGTCTTCAGTGTCACTTGATCCTTCAGAAATCATTCTAATATACTGATTTGCTGCTCAAGAAACATTTCTGATTATTATAAATTTTGAAAAGAGTTCTGCTGCCCAATATTTTTGTGGAAACCGGCATCAGGTCTAAGTTCTTCAACTGAGAGAGGCAATAGGGAAAAATAAACAGGCAGTCGGCTCGTTCATAAAAGAAAGACGGCGCTCCTGCCATAAAGCGCCTGCTGGACACATCTGGCAGACAGGTGCCATTCAAGTGCCTCTTCCTGGTCCAAGCTAGGTAAATATTTGCCTGTGTGACCCTGGTGATTTGAAGGCAAACGGGGGTGTCTGTTGAACACATGCTGATGGGATGGTGGAACAAAGCGGCCGCTGAACACCACAGCACACTTACTGTAGTCACAGAGAGAATACTTACTATAGACGCTACGATGATCATGACTTCAGACTGCTCAAAATCAGTCAAAAACAGAGAGCAACATCCCTCAAAACCAAATAACTCATCCTGCAGCATTTGTGCTCCAGACATGCATGATTCCTCAGTTCATGTGTTTATTGAGAGTAAAATAAGTAGTGCTGTCAATCGATTAAAATTTTTTAGCTAATTAATCACACATTTTTTCTGAAATTTATCGCGATTAATCTCACTTAACTTTTTTTTTTTTTAAATCGCGATTAATCTCACCTAAAGTTTTTAAATTTACTTTTATATTGCCATAATTTCACGTGCAATCTTCAAATTAATGTAAACATCATAAAGACAAATTTAATTTTTTTTTTTATTTTTTTTTTTTAGTGGCATCTTTTTTATGACTGAAGGCGAGTATTACTGATACTGTTATAGAGCCGATGAGATGAGAGACGTGCAGATCCATTTGCAAGCTTTTATTTAAACAGGGATGTGGTCAAACACAGGCAGGGTCAAATAACAGCAAACGGGTATGGCACAGGCAAAACACAAGAGTAATTCTAGGGCAAGCCTGGGTCGATGATCAGCGAACAATATCCAACAGGGTAAGGCAGAGAGATAATCCAGGTACAAGAGCAATTGTGCAAGAGAGGAGAAAACGGAGTCCGAACAGCAAGGCAAGGGTTAATCCAGGAAACACGGGCTATAATCGAAACACGGGAAAACAGGCAAGACAAGACTATGACAACTGAGTGGGCTCCGAAGAGTAGCTATCGCTAGGAGAGTGATAAACGCTATACAATACTCGGCAGTGAGGGAGAGGAAGTCCATGGATAGGATTCATGACAGACAAGACAGGAGCCCACCAGGGCGGAGCAGACGGGACAGGAGCCCACCAGGGCGGAGCAGACGGGGCAGAAGACCTCCACAGCAGAGCAGACGGAGCAGGAGCCCACCAGGGCGGAGCAGAAGACCTCCAGATCTGAGCAGACGACAACCACGGCGGAGCAGATGACCACCAGACCGGAACTGTGGACCATGGCAGGGACTGGGATCTAGGGAACACTGAGACACGCGAGACAGACAGAGCATCCATGGCCCCAAGGGACGAGGCAGAGAACACTAAAAAATCATCAATAGGTTCACTGGCTGACATGGGACAGGTTGACAGTTCAAAATCAGGTTCATTGACTGAAACTGGACATGATGACAGTTCATAAATAGTCTCTATGGCAGTGACAGAGTTAACATGAAAGACATGGGATTCATTGATAGTTTCTGGGCTCATGACTGGCAGGTTTAAGGGTTTCAAGGCGGGTTTCTGGGTTGTCACAGACAGCGCAAAAACAGACTCACTGAGGGAAACTGGACTGACAGACATTTCAGTGACTGGAAATGGACCAACAGACAGTTCATAATCAAATGCATTGGCTGGAAGAGGACTGACAGATAGCTCACAAAAAGACTCATGGGCTGATATGGGATAGACTGACAGTTCAAAATTGGATGTATTAACTGAAACTAGACTGGCAGGCATCTCAGTGACTGAAACTGGACAGACAGACAATTCATACTCAGACCCAGAACAGAACGAGAGTTCGGAGATGGACCCATAGGTCAGCCCAGAGCGAAGCAAGGGTTCACTGACGGCCTCCATAGCCGTGACAGGACAGGGCGAGAGTTCACAAACGGCCTCCTTAGCCGTGACAGGACAGGGCGAGAGTTCACAGACGGCCTCCTTAGCCGTGACAGGACAGGGCGAGAGCTCACAGACGGCCTCCTTAGCCGTGACAGGACAGGGCGAGAGCTCACAGACGGCCTCCTTAGCCGTGACAGGACAGTGCAAGAGTTCACAGGTGTTTACTGGACTCATGACAGGGTTAACAGAGTATGCAGGGAGTTCATTAACAGTTTTCATGGCAGTGACATGCAGAGAAGAGAGTTCCTGAACGGCCCTTATAGCCGTTACCGGGCAGGACAAGAGTTCGTGAATGGGTACCACTGACACCTCCGGAGGTTCTGCAGCAGTTGCCGCCAACTCTGGAGGTTCTACAGCAGTAACCCTCTCCTTGATCACGACATGACAGGCTGAAAGTACATTGCTGGATGCTACCACCACACCAGGAACTGAAGCGAGCACCGCCGCTCCAGGAGGTTCTGCAGCATGTGCCACCACCTCTGGAGAAGCTGCAGCGGATGCCGTCGCCTCGGAGAACACAGCAGCGCGCGTCACTACCCCGAGAGTTTCTGCAGCTTCAGCCACCACCTCTGGAGACATTTCAGTGGATGCCGCCACCTTGGGCAGATCGGTGGTGGTGTACGCAGCCCAAACGCAACATAAAGCGATCCCCATCATGGGAAGCGCTTCAGGCAAGGGGATAAGTTCAGGAACAGGAGGGTTAGAGTGAGTGGGTTTGGGAACACCAGCTGTGTGTGCAGACACCAGCGGTGCATCCCTCATGCTAGATACCAGACTGGGATACCAAAAGACTGACCTTGAATATCTGGGTGCAATAGACAGGATGTGATGAGACTCTGGACGATCGGCTGAGGTGTGACGTGACTCTGGATGATCAGCGGTGATGTGACGTGACTCTGGATGAACAGCTGAGACGTGACGAGACTCTAGAAGATCAGCTGTGACGTGACGTGACTCTGAAAGATCAGCTGAGACGTGACGAGACTCTAGACGATCAGCTGAGACGTGACTTGATTCGTGAAGATCAGCCGTGACTTGACTTGACTCGTGAAGAGCAGCCATGACTTGACTTGACTTATGAAGATCAGCCGTGACTTGACTTGACTCGTGAAGAGCAGCCATGACTTGACTTGACTTATGAAGAGCAGCCGTGACTTGACCTGACTCGTGAAGATCAACTGTGACTTGGCTTGACTCTTGAAGATCAACTGTGACTTGACTTAGCTCATGAACATCAACTGTGACTTGGCTTGACTTGTGACAATCAGATGTGACTTGACTTGGCTCATGAAGATCAACTGTGATTTGGCTTGACTCATGAAGATCAGCTGTGACTTGCCTTGGCTCGTGACGTTCAACTGTGACTTGACTTGGTTCGTGACGATGAACTGTGACTTGACTTGGCTCAAGAAGTTCAGCTGTGACTTGACTGGATTCATGAATGGCAGCTGTGACATGACGGAGCTTTGTTGTGTCCGCCATTTTGCGACCAGGCTCCGCTGTCGCCGCCATTTTGTGAGAGTGCTCTAATGCGGCCGCCATTTCACGAGTGAGTGCGGTGTCGCGTTCCTCTTCTGCGATACCCACAGTAAACAAAGGGCCAACGGAAAGCAAAGCAAAGTCCAAAAAATCACTTAGAGACGAAAGGGGACCTTCCCGGATTAATCGCGATTTGAGCGGCTGGTTAATGCCCTCACAAAAAAAATCTATAAGGACACAGTCAGGCAAATCAGAATAATTAACGATCTCCAAATACTCATAAATATATCTATCGAGCGATCGTGTGCCCTGCTAGAGAGCTAATGGCATTCTTGCTGTGTCCATACCTGGCCAGAGTCCTTTAGAAAAGCCGCTGGATCCTCGTGTGGCCGAGTATTCTTTTACGGAACCGACGAGACAAGAGACGTGCAGATCCATTTGCAAGCTTTTATTTAAACAGGGATGTGGTCAAACACAGGCAGGGTCAAATAACAGCAAACGGGTATGGCACGGGCAAAACACAAGAGTAATCCTAGGGCAAGCGTGGGTCGACGATCGGCGAACAATATCCAACAGGGTAAGGCAGAGAGATAATCCAGGTACAAGAGCAATTGTCCAAGAGAGGAGCAAACAGAGTCCGAACAGCAAGGCAAGGGTTAATCCAGGAAACACGGGATAGAATTGAAACACGGGAAAACAGGCAAGACAAGACTATGACAACTAAGTGGGCTCCGTAGAGTAGCTATCGCTAGGAGAGTGATAAACGAAATACAATACTCGGCAGTGAGGGAGAGGAAGTCCATGACTTAAGTAAGGGGTGTAATGGGAATCAGCTTTGTGATCAGTCTCAGGTGTGAGCGTGTGATTAATGAAATGGCTGCTGGGAAATGTAGTCTGGAGGTGAGGTGCAACAGTGTAGTGCAAGAGTCCATGTAGAGCGGGTGACCTCTGATGGTGAGCGACCGGAAGTGCATGGACAGGATTCGTGACAGATACCAATACTGATGTCTCTATGAAATAGATTTTTTCCTCCTAATATTTAACCATTGATTATAGCCATTCAACATTACAGTATAATTGAGAGCGATCAATTTTAACATTGATTAGACTTTAAAAAAATATCAACTTTTAATTTAACTTAAAACAATCTTCACATAAACCCATTATAATAAATGTCATATTTACCTGTGCCCTTCAGCAAATAGGAAATATACAGAAATTTAACAAAGTTATCAAACACTAGATTCTAAATTAAATATAGAGGAATCCTTAGAGCTACAAAAGTTATTGATTTCCTCTTTTGTTTTTTGTTCTTTGATGAACAGACATCACAGCAGCTGGTTATTAGCTTATTTTGGCTGCTATTACTTTAAGAGCTGCCGCTGCTGAATGTGACGCGGATCTGACACACATTGTATTTTCTCTCAACCTTTTATAAATAATTGCGCATTTATATGAAATGATACACAGCGAGATGGCGCATTTGTGCGTGCAATTTAGGAGCATGTGTTACAAGCACAGTATAACAGCTGACAGGACAGGAACATTAGTTTTTACTGACATATGGCCTGACAGCATCTCATCTGACCGCAGTTCACTGTTGTTCTACTGAAGCTCCTCATCACCTGTACTGTTTCTGCGCTTGTTTGACTCGTGCCTGGTGCTGAGGGCAAGTGGACTATGCATCTGAAAAGTCTCCCGTTTGATGGGCTCGTAAAGACGTTTTGCATCTAAATAAATGCAATTCTTGTCAAGAAAAAAGAGACAGAAGCAGCAGTTGTGAGTGGGGTGGCCAACCCTATTCTCCGTCCCTGCATTAACTGTGTTAAATATTTTTAACACCGTAAAACTGTTAAAATTAAACACATGCGTTAACACGCTAATTTTGTCAGTGAAGCGTGGCACTGTGTTCATTTACACACCATCAGCTCGAGACCAGTGTCTCAAAGCAGTTCAATCAGTTCAATCTCTACATGTGCTGTGAGTTTAACATGCATCTGGGAACACAATGAGCACCAGAGTACTTTCACATTCGCAAAATTTCTGTGGACAGATGATGACAGATACAGCATTTGTAAACCTGTTGTCACTGAAACTGAAGTTTTCTTCCAATATAAAGTTAAGAAATTAAGACAAAAGTATTAAAATTTGACTATAAAAATAAAACATTATTATTATTATCATATTAAACTGTTTGGTTATTTATTTAAATTTTTTATTCTTCATTTTCATTTTTATTTATTCACATTTTTTATTTCATTTCTATTTAATGCCATGTCAGCAGCAAGGCGAACAGAATAAATCATATTGTTTGGCTTCCCAAAACACCAGTGAGAGTGTGATGTGATCAAATCTAAAAGTGGTTTGAGTCCACTCACAAGTTCAGTAATCAATCAGTACAGAGACTTTACTCAGAGACTACCAGATTGGTGCATTTATCTTTTAAAATGTGCAAAAAAAATTTCAATCAAGAGTTCCACTCCTATGGGCTCGTGAAATCCTGAAGGAAACACTGGGTGTGCTGTTACTTTCTAAGTGATCAGATGTAGCTCCTAAATCCTGGGAATGTTAGTGGACAGGTATGTTAATCTGGCAACGTTAGCAGATTCAGCCAACCAGAACAAGAAACTGCAGTGAAACAACCCAAAATAAGTGTAGAAACCACACAGTGACGACCTGGCAGTCAACCAGAAGAGCCACCTAACAGTGTGCAACACTAAATCCAGTCACTCTAGTATTCTTAAAATAAAAAAAAGAACCATATGTGAATTTTCCAGAAGCCATAGATTAGTCAAGAGTTAAGTCCAGATGTAAAGTGTGAATGATTCGGCAGCGGTCACATTCCCTGCACCTGTCAGACGGCAGCACTGGACGAGCTGCAGCGAAAGGGAACTCTTTCATCAGTGACTCAAGGAGAGCGTGGGATCGTCTTAATCTCTCCTCTCGATTCACTCATACGGAACGGAAAAGGTGCGTTTAGACATTCGTTAGCTCTGAATAAACTCTGATTTTCCTCTTTACTCCAGTAACGCGACAAGGTGCATTTCTGCAGTGCCCAGCCAGGTCAAATATTGACTTACAGTGAAGTATAGCCTTATATAAACCACGTGCGGCTGCTCCGGCACACTGCAGCTCTATATTTAACAAGGCTGGGCTGCATCAGAAAAACAGCTCAAATACTAGATCCTCAAGACTGGAACAATGGAAACGTTCGGTCGAGCAGCAGGGGCTTGAATCATCCGTCCTGAAATCAGGTGGCCATTTGTGGCACGCAAAATTGTGCATCAAATCAATTACACGTCCATTATTCATCGATGTGACAAAACCTGTTCATTCATAAGCATGTCTACAGTGAGAATGTACAACTTTCAAAGGCTTTCATCTGAATTAATTACATGAACACTGATTAATCAACAGTACTGCGGCAGTAAAACAAACAGATAGAAGAGATTTCATATCAATGAACACTGAATTTAAACACCACCGTTTGCATTTAGAAGCTACTTCATACTTTGCTCTGATGGCATGAAAACTCCTGATTATGGATTGCAGAGTTTCCCATGCATTGATTAATTTGTGGCATCCCATCACAGTATCAACACTGACCGCCACAAATAGATTTGCACAAATTTGTCCAAAACTCATGCAAGAATCGTGATATGGCAGGATTAAACTTCAAAGGCTTTGATTTCATTGAATAAATATGAGCGCTGCACATTTCAAAGTCAAAACGCGGTACATTTATGTGAATTTATCTCTGTGGGGAACCAACTGTCTTTAGAAAAGTAACAATGGCATTTTCATTTTAATTTACCTACTTATAATGCCTGATGAAGCAGCGTTTATGAGCGCAGCACTGCTTTGTGTATCCAAAAGATGCTAAATGTGCTATAAAAAGTAGAGATGTTGTGTGGAGGACGTTTAATTATGTAAATAAAGCTCTTCGCAATTGGAAGCATTTGCATTGGAGCATTTTTTGTTTTTTGTATTATAATACAAAACAAAACAATTCTCCCTTCATAAGGGGGGAAGCGCAACCACAAACAGACTGTAAGTCTGTGGGAAACACTGGATTATATGTAGATGTAGGCCATTAACCAATTATTATATTTTTAAATAATGGAACTAAAACATAAATTTGACAGTCATAATTCGACCGACATTAGCTATAAGCTGTGTAAATGCTGAATGTTAAGGAAGAGCCTGACGAAACAAACGCAAAAACATGAAAGCTGAAGAGAGCTTATGCTGAGCCAACAGGCTTCCAAAGAGCAGGATTACCTCTTGTTGAGAGGTGGACTTACTCACAGCTCAGCAGTAAAACAGCTGCTCAAACACACACACACACTCACGCACCCTTTAACACCCTCACCATGAATCACCTGGACTGGAAAAACCAACAGTGGAAAATTTCCTGAGGCCCCAGTGAAACTCTGAACTGCACTGGTCTGACAAATCCATCGATAGACGCTTCCTCCAAACACAGTCCTTCATCTGGAGCCGCCCCACACACTCACTCATACACACACACACACACACACACAGTCACACACTCACTCACTCACTCACTCACTCACTCACTCACTCACACACACACACACACACACAGTCACACACTCACTCACTCACTCACTCACTCACTCACTCACTCACACACACACACACACAGTCACACACTCACTCACTCACACACACACACACACACGCACACATACAGATACACACACACACTCACAGTCACACACTCACTCACTCACTCACTCACTCACACACTCACTCACTCACTCACACACACACACACACACACACACACACACAGTCACACACTCACACACACAGTCACACACTCACTCACTCACACACACACTCACTCACTCACTCACACACACACACACACACGCACGCACGCACGCACACACTCGCAGTCACACACACACACACACACACACAAACACACACACTCACAGACTCACTCACTCACAAACTCACTTACACACACACACTCACTTACTCACTCACTCACTCACTCACACTCACTCACTCACACACACTCACTCACACAGTCACTCGCACGCACACACACACACACACACACACAGTCACTCACTCACTCACTCACTCACTCACACACACACACACACACACACACACACACACTCACAGACACACACGCGCACACACACACACACACACACACACTCACTCAAACACACACACTCACTCACACACACACTCACTCACTCACTCACACACACACTCACTCACACACACACACACACACACACACACACACTCACTCAAACACACACACTCACTCACACACACACTCACTCACTCACTCACACACACACTCACTCACACACACACACACACACACACACACACACACACACACACAAAGAATTAAATACATGTGACAGCAATAACGATTATTTTAATAAGACAATTACTCTTTTTAATAAGATAATTGAACACAACTGTCAAACTTTGGGGATAGTAAGACTTTTGTGTTTTTTAAATAATTCTCTTCTCATCAAGGCTGCATTATTATATCAAAAATACTGTAAAAACAGTAATATTGTAAAATATTTTTACAATGTAAAATAGTTGTTTTCTATGTGAATATCTGTTAAAATGTCATTTATTTCTGTGATCAAAGCTGAATTTTCAGCATCATTACTCCAGTCTTCAGTGTCACATGATCCTTCAGAAATCATTCTAATATGCTGATTTGCTGCTCAAGAAACATTTCTGATTATTATCAATGTTGAAAACAGTTGTGCTGCACAATATTTTTTGTGGAAATTGTGATGCATTTGATTTTTCAGCATTAACAGATGAATAGAAATTTATTTGAAATAGAAATTTTACATTATAAATGTCTTTACTGTTACTTTTGATCAATTTAATGCATCCTTGATGAATAAAAGCAACAACAAAAAGATGCACTGACCTTTTGAACAGTAGTGAGTGTTATGTACTGCAGCTCTTGTGTCACTTTTATTGAAATCAGCTGTAAGTCGAGCGTGTGATGCAGGAGCTGTTCATGTAAAGCGTTACTTATTAGACTCCATTTGCACTTCATTTAGGATCCTGTGGTAAAAGATCTATCTGGGTCTTCAAGCAGAGCTACGGTATCATCTGATTCTTGCAAATTAGTCTGGTTTAATGAGATTGTGTGCTTTGAGGAGCGCTAAAAGAAAACAGCTCCCTTACAAATGTTTTAATTTTCTCGGCTTTTCTGCTGCTCATAAATGAGGACATCTGAACCAGAGAGGACTTTGTAAATTCATAAAGGAAAAATGGCTGAAGATTCTTTCCCTCTGAGAGCATCTCCATTTGTCACCGTGCACGATGAGCTTCAAGCTCAGGTTCATTTGAGGTGGGAGGAGAGAGACAGAAAGGAAAACAGAGGGAAGACAAAAGCAGCGGAGAGAGAGAGGAGCACAGGTCTCACACGCTGCTGCTCTTTATCACTCTGCCTTTGTTTCTCAGAAGAGCTCTTCATGGAAGCTGAAAGATCAGCCATTAGACAGCGAGAGAAAGAGAGCATCCTCACATAAGAGCCTCCAACCTGTCAAAGGCAATTCTATGAAGTACAGCCAAGCAACTGCCTCAAGGAATTATGGGATTTCAGTTTTTCCCAGTAATCTGACAAAGGCAAATATTGATTGAGCTCAACAAAACCCCAACCTTTTACATTTGCTGAGCAGACTTTGTGGCAAAAACTGCGGAAAAGTACAAGAAGACGTTTATTACTGAAAGACGGAATTAAATCAGCCAAAATGGCTAGTAAACAATCACGTGAGGGTGAGGAGTGTGTTTGACTGTTGCTTTCGTTCTGTGGAGATCAGCACAGTTTTCTGCATGTGTTGGGACTTGTTTGGTGAACTCTGCAAATGTAAATGGGGCAAATTCACTAAACAATGGTATTTCCACATGTAATTCACGAACCACCTGCAAACAAGTGAAAGCATGTGCAATCAGTGCTGTCACAGCGGTAAAACTTCAGCATTTACATTAAGCCAGTGTCATTCATTTTCATGAGGACAGGCCTCTTTTTCCATTTAAACCGACAGCACTTTATAACACTTTTTGTATTATATTTATATAAACTCTTTCTAGTGATCATCTAGCAAAGTAAACTAGCTGATTTTCATCAAACGTTGGAGAACCGGGCATTTATCCAGACTGGCTGAAAAGGTGAAGGAGGTACTCTTCTTTGATTTGAAGAAAGTCTGATATAACAGAACTACATGTTGTTTAGGTAGCAATGTCGTTTTAAATAGCACTTTCCTAAACTAATCCCCAACTGTAAAACTGATTTAAACAACTTTACGATTTAAATAATACACGTTTTGACAATAACGCAATGTTTTATGTGAGGAATAATTGATGATGGACCGTTGAATTATTAGAATATAATGCACACCTGAGGTGGTTATGCGGTCATATGTAATGCGGTCAAGAGCTGCCTGGAACTACTTTAGCCATGCATTTCCCTAAAAAAATGAACACCTTAGGACATTCGTGAACCAATCAGATTCAAGCATTCAACAGCCCCGTTGTATAAAAATGATAATCATTTATCAGGCTGAAAAGTGAGGTTTATTTATGTTAGGGTTATATCTGTATATATGTATGTATGTACAGTGCTGTGGAAAAAGCATTTGCCCCCATCCTGTTTTTACAATTTTTTGCACTTTTGTCACACTTATATGATTCAGATCATCAAACTAATTTTAATGTTACACAAAGATAACCAGAGTAAATACAAAATGCAGTTTTTAAATGATGATTTCATTTATTAAGGGAAAAAAGCTGTGCAAACCCTATGTGAAAAAGTAATTGAAGAACAATTAAATTAAAACAATTCTGCAGCGAAAAGTGGGCCAAAATTCCTCCACAGCAATGTGAAAGACTCATTGTCAGTTATTGCAACACTTAATTGCAGTTGTGGCTGCCAAGGGTGGCACAACCAGTTATTAGGTTTAGGGGGCAATTACTTTTTCACACAGGGACAGGCAGGTTTGAACAGCATTTCCCTTAATAAATGAAATCATCATTTAAAAACTGCATTTTGTATTTACTCAGGTTATCTTTGTGTAATATGAAAATTTGTTTGATGATCTGAATCATTTAAATGTGATAAATACGCAAAAAAAAAAAAAAAAAAACGGGAGGGGGCAAACATTTTTTATATACTGTATGTATATATATTTGGTCTGAACAAAAACAGCAGATGGGCTGAATGAAAGGGTAAGTTCATTCATTAGATTGCACTTATGGAAAAGCAGAAATACAGCGCTTAGCCTTGAACACTAAGCAGTACACAAAATAAAATCTCCTCGGATCAGCCTGAATCACATGAATGGCCTATTTCAATGTTAGAACGGTGAAAGACTCTGCAGGTATGACTTCTTCTTGTGCAAAGACTTTCACCATGTTTCAGAGATTATTCAGGTGATGCTGTGCCGGATCACTTTGCCAAACAGTTTCAGTTATTTCAAAGGTCCTTATAGCTTACAACAGCAGAAGAGCCAAAACCCACAACGACACAGTACTGATCTGCTGCTTCCTCCACAATACAGAGCCCAATACAGTGCTGGGAAACTCTGCTCAACACACATTTAGTGGGTGTACTTCAGTGAGGATGTTACAGTCAGAGCACATGCTACAGTATTCAGTAAATACTGTAACTATCTGAGAGTGAATCTCACAGAAGAACATGATCAGGCACATTTCATGTAATTAAAAAAAAAGAGGAAGCAAACAAAGCTGTTTTCAAGATAAGTATATTATGCAATGCAATGCAAAAAAAAAAGATATACGATTTTCACTGTAAATTTGATAACAGCACAATGTGTATTGTCTTTGCATTGTGCAGACTGCAGTGATAGCAGTGCATGTGTTTCAGAGCTCCTGTGTGAATGAGCATGGGCCGTGTGCAGTGCAGCTGCAGTCGTATATCTGAGCAGGTGAGTGTGGAGACGCACAGATGTGGAGCACAGAGATCACACACTCACTGTGATCCCAGCATGCTCCAGCAACGTCCCTGTGACCCCGCTCTCACACACACACACACACCCAGACAGACACACACACACAGACAGACACGCACAGACAGACACGCACGCACACACACAGACACAGACACACAGACACACAGACACACACACACACACACACACACACTGGCTGTGACGTCTGACCAAACACACATGACAACAGAGCTGGGCAGATTACTTACAAATTGTAGTCAATTACTGATTTCAAATTACATAACAAAAATTGTAGTTAGTAACGTAATCCATTACATTACACATTTCATGTAATATAATCAGACTACTTTTAGATTACTTTTGACCTAACTCATTTATCAACATTAATTTAAACAGGATAATCTTGTGCCATATTGATATAAAAATACAAAGAGAAAGAAAATATATTCCATTTGTTGTAATTAACAATATGAAGTGCATTAAACATTATGTTACATCCAGGTTTCCCAAACTAGGGTTCGTAAAGGAACTCCAGGGGATACAGGACTTTAATGAAAAGCTATTAACTAATTAAATCATAAAAATGTACAACCCCAATTCCAGGTACATTTAAAAGATATCCAATGTTTTCACTGACCAACTTAAATATATTTTGTAAATTTTAACAATTTAATTTTCATGGCTGCAACACACTCCACAAAAATTGGGACAGAGACATAATAAAAGTGAAAAGGTTATAGAATATCCAAGTTAAACTGTTTTGAAACAGTCCACAATAAGCAGGTGAACTGGTAATAGGTCAGGGTATCAAGATTGAGTTTATACGGAGCATCCTGTCTTTGCCAGTAAACCTGGATCGTGGCTCACCACTTTGTGCCAAATTTAATGAGAGAATTGTCAGACAAATCAAAAATCACATTTCTCAATGCAAAATTGCAAAGAATTTGTGAAAAGATTCAGGGAATCCAGAGAAACCTCAGTCTGTGTAGGGCAAGGCAGGAAACCTCAGCTGAATGCGTGTCACCTTTGAGCCCTCAGATGGCATTGCAAGAGAACCTGTCATGCTGCTGTGTGAAATATAGCCACATGGGCTCGGGAGTACTATGGAAAACTGTTGTCATTTAACACAGTCTGCAGCTGCATCAAGAAATGCAATGTGAATCTCTGTTACACAAGGAGAAATATATACATCAATTCTAGGCAGAGAGGCCAGTAAGTTCTCTGGGCCAGAGTTCATCTTAGATTGTCCAAAAGACAGTGAAAATGTGTGCTGTGGTCAGATGAGCACATTTCAGCTTGTTTTTGGGGAAAACAGACATCAAACTGTCAGTCCCAAAGATGAAAGAGTCCATCCAGAATTCAGTCAGTGACAGGCGCAAAAGCAAACATTTGTCATGTTATGGGGGTGCATCAGTGCAAACGGCATGGGTGACTTGCATATGTGTGAAGGTACCATTGATGTGGAGGCATATGATGGGATTGTACAGAGACATACACTGCCATCAAGATGACATCTTTCATGGGAAGACCAGGGTTATTAGATCAAGACAATGCCAGATCTCATTCTGCATGTGCTACAACAGCGTGGTTTCGTAGACATGTGGATGTGACTGTCTGGTCAGTAGATCTGTCTCTTATTGAAAATCTATGGCCATCATGAAAAGGAGAATCAGACAACAATGGCTATGGACTGTTGAGCAGCTGAAGTCTTGTATCAAGTGTGACTGGGCAAAAATGTTGCTTGCAAAACTTTAAAAATTAGCATCCTTAATTCCCAGATGATTAAAATGTGTAATTAAAAGGAAAGGACACAGTGGTAAACATGACACTGTCCCAACTTTTTTGGAGTGTGTTGTAGCTATCAAAATCAAAATTTGTTTATATTTACAAAATAAAATTAAGTTGGCCAGTGAAAACATTGAATTTTTTTTTCTTTGTACTTTAATCAATTAAATAAAGGTTAAAGAAAATGAACAAAAAACATATTCTTGATATTATGGCATTTCACAAAATGTACCAACTTTTCTGGAATTGGGGTTGTAAGATTAAAATAAATCATTTCAAAATAACAACAACCAAAATATTACACTTACTAAAAAAGATGAAATATTTTATTTGTTTAGCTGCATGTCATGTGACCCTTAACCAAAGCCAGAGAATGTGAACATGCAAATGTGATAATTAACTTATTAACTTTAAAATCTCAGGGGTACTTCAAGAAAATTATTAGGTGAAAGAAGTTCAGATGACCAAAAAAAGTTTGTGAATGCCTGCATTACATATAAATAAGAAATAACATGAACTTGTGCACTAAAGGTGACAAAAGTCTTCCAAAGCTATAGTAATATATGGTTAAATAACCTAATTCAAATAAAATTTAATGTGTTCATCAGTAGTTGATGCAATATTAAAACATTTCTAAAACCTGAAATGATTTTTGTAAATTGAGTGGTCAAATGCTGTGTAGCCAGCGGACTAATGACTGATCTCTGTGTGAATGCCCACAAAACTGGAAGACTTTCTGAATGTAGATAAGTGGTAGGCTGTTTTAGAAAGGAACATTTAAAAGATGAAAAAGAGGAATTAGGGAGAATCAATACATTTTGAATAATTTATTGCTACTGTGTGGATAATATGTAATCACATAATCAATAAAAAAGTAACTGTAGTCTGATGATGAGTATTTTAAAATGTATTTTAATCTAATTACAAGTACTTAATTTTTTGGAATCTGATTATGTAATCCAGATTACATGTAATCAGTTACTACCCAGCTCTGAATGGCAAGTTCTGCATCAAACCACCTCCCCCTTTTTTGTGAGATCAACCCGATCTCATGAAAAAAAAAACATCAGCATTTTACGGATGTGGCCATTTCATATGAATTTGTACAAAGTGATTCATATGAAAACATATGATGTTTAGGAAAAAATAAGCATGAACTTCCAGCCCTAGACCTAACAGTCACTGGGGCGTGAAAAACATATGAATGAGGTCATACAAAGTTATATGAATTAGTAAGTGTACAACACTGTCAGCTAGCTTTATTGTAAATTTTAAAAAAAATCAACAAATTTACCATCAATACAGAGGCTTCATCCATTGCATCCCCATGTTTTCTCACTAATACACTCACAACTCAAAAACTTGGGTTTAAAGTGAATTCAAAGCATCTCACTTGTGTTCAACTCATGAACACAATTTCTCCTACACTGTAAAAAATGCATCTGCACATTTTCCAGTTTACGAAACATTTTGAGTCTCAAATACTAAAAAATGCTATTTTCTTGAAACTACATAAAAACCCTTGTCAGACCAACAAAATTACCCCAAATGTTGTCCCAACTAGTCAAACACTGTTGTCTGAACAAAGAATTTCATATTGTTGAAATGTTAAGGCTTTGTATCATGTGCATTGCATCATGACTAAATTATGCAGTTACTGTTATAGAATTATTATTTTGTTGTTTGCTGACTTCATTTAAACTTTTTTGTTGTTGTTTTATCATTATTGTTAGTTATTTGTTGTATTGTGATGTAAAGAACTCATCTTTTTAACATTTGTTAATTGTCACCGTTCTTGAGGTTAGTGTGTCTAGTTTTGAGGTCTAGAGTATGTTCAACCACTTATGTCCATTTTCTGGATTTCTTAGTCTTGTAAGTTGTCTTACAAACAAAGAGAATGTTGTCTATTTATTAGACTAACTTATTCATTAATGTTTGTCCTTTGTAAACAAACATAAATTCGATAATGTGGTGACTTTTTAAACATTCTTTTTTTCTTCCAAGAAACAGAAAATAATAAATTACATCAACGACAGTAATTGTTGTTTCAGTTGTTGTGACTTTTTGTGATTTTTCTATTAGTAAAATAAGACAATCAGCATTGCATGAACAAACAAATATACATTGGCTAAACAAAGTATCTTTACTGAGCAGAACTTAAAAACTATTGTTGAGAAAACTCAAAAGTCTTACTGCATCAAGTTGCCTTATTTTTTTAAGCTTTCTCAACAGTTTATTTTTTACAGTGTACATGACATGAATGCACCATCATTTTCATTGTCCAGAAGCCTACACATGGAACAAGGACTTTCAGCTTCGGACTTTGAATTCACTTTACTTTTATCTGAAAATTAAAATCAAACTGGAATAATAAAGTGTAATCAGATCAAATTTGGTTTTCAGATTCTCATTCTTTTTAGGGAACCAAGCCCTCTTGAGATAACAGTCTTGACTTCTAAATGTGGCCAGACTCGTGCCTTTGTGTTGTTTGGTCCACTGAATTATTATTTTACACAAGATGTATGTTGTGCAGCCGGTGATTACCTGTCACATTAGAGGTATTGTCATCTGTGTGTGTGTGTGTGTGTGTGTGTGCTGTCTGTGAAATTCTGATGAGTTGATGAAGAGTGAATCACTAGGAACTTCACTGTTCAGGAAAAAGGTGGATTGCAGATGAATGTGTGAGGAAATTTCCTGCATTATAAGCATGAAACTTGCATGAATGAGTAAAACTATGCATAATACCTGAAAATGAGCGGCAAAATTCAGGCCGTGCTGGATGAAGTTTCTTTATGCTGTGACTATGTGTTCATCCCTTCAGGGCTTGTTCATGCACAGCTTCATGACAAACACATTTACACTCACACACAGACTGAACGGCCTCCCTTCCTTTCACTAGTCTTTCATTCTCAATAACCATTATGACTGAATAAATATTATAATCAATACTGAACACAGCTACCTAGACATCACTTTACAGTGTTTCTCATACTTTGATTTATTTGTGGCGGCCCCGATCAACACAAATCACCACAAATTGAATTTCCTTTTCCCATTAAATTTGTATTTTACTATTTAGAATGTGTAAAATCTTACTTTAGTGTAGAGCTGTAGTTGACAAGTTGACTGGCTCTTATATTTCTGCAATTGAATGTTTATTGTATTCATGTTTGATTAGTTACAGTGTTTCTATCTTCTTTCTATTGAGATACATCAATAGCTGGATGCCTTTGTCCATATTAGGGATTTCCTGGATCGTTCTATTACATCTGTGAGGCATATGTGGAGTTTTTGCAATTAACTAATAAGACTGTATTGTAAAGTGTTGCCTACTGTTCTTTATAATTCCCTTGCACTTTAATCTATTGTAAACATTTGTTTACTTTATACATTTTTTGTGTATTGCTTTATTGTATTTAAATGTACAGTTCATTTTGTTATAAGAAAAAAGTTATTAAACCTGTTATACTGTATAATGACAACACTTTTTTTGCAACTTATTTCAATATTGTGATAATATATAGCATAATAAAAGCTTATTATCACAACATGAAAATGTGATACATATATGTGATATATATACACACATACACACACACACACACACATACACAGACACACAGTGAAGAATGTACAGTGGCACTTAATGCAATTTGATTGGTTCTAAATATAATAAATATACTCATTTATCAATGACAGACTGCAGCCACAAAATAATAAAATCTTTCACACAGTGCTATCAGTATCGTCTATCTTCCAGTGTAATGAACTGAAACTCGTGATCTCCGTGTGCTGTATAATCTTCAGACGGAACCCAATATGACAATTAATAAGGAGTGTGAAGCGAGAACTAGATGTACAGACAGTGATCTACATACACATCACTAATCCAGAGTCTAATGAACTCACTGTGTTCACTGAAGAGTCGGACTACGACGAATATTAGTCATTTAACATTTCCAGGAAACAGGGACAGAACATTCGTGAAGACATGTGTCCAGTTTCCAGGTTCCTCTAATTACCTCTGTCAAGTGTAATGAGTCTATCGGAGGCCATTAAGAAGCCTGCAGAAAGTACTTCTGTGAATTAACATGTATTTGAGTTTGACATTTACAGCACACACAGTAATGGCTGTACAGAGCGTCACAGAAATCTCTCAGCCGCCTCTAAATGGACCTGTGCAAAGCCAGTCATGATCAGCATGAAGCTAAAAGCGCTCAGTTCGGCACGTGTGTGTGTAAGAGACCGCTGATTACTTAAGATGTATTCAAGAGTGACATCTAATTCTAGATTAAACAAGCACGTTTTTTTCTACAAAAATCAAAGACTTCCTTTTCAGTTCATGATGCAAGTGATGCTCAGAAGAAAACTCATTTCAGTGACAGAGAAAGTTAATAGTTTGATGAAAGTTCACCCAAAATGATTTTGTTTCTTCATCAGAAATGCAAAATTCTGGAGTGGTGTGGATTACTTATTGTGATGTTTTTATCAGCTGTTTCTGACGACACCCATTCACTGCAGAGCATCCATTGGTGAGCAAGTGATGGAATGACACATTTCTCCAAATCTGATCTCAGATGGCCTGAGGGTTAGCACATTTTCAGCTTTTTTTTGTTCATTTTTTCCTGAGCTACTCCTTTAAAGCCAGGAGTATATTAAATGAAGTAAACAGGGTGCATTTTCTGAATCCTGACGGCTGCTGTTACTGAGATGCACAAAACAAAAGGAACGCAAGAAGAGCGGTTTCCTTTTACAGCCTCCCTTAAAAGCTCAATGTCATTGATCTGCATGAAAACGAGCTCAGGTGGGCATGAGACGGCAGCGGTTCGGTGCGCTCGCTGATGTAAGTAACACTGCACAGTAAAATAAGCAGTGTCAATTTAACACTTAAAGTGTGAATTTTAACACTACTAAAGATCATATATGGTCCCAATCTGTCCAGAGTTAAAAGTACACTGTTAGTAGTGTTGAATTTACAGTGTTAAAATGGCACCTTATAGTGCTGAAAAATTACACAGAGTGTAGAATGTTACACTTACTGTTGTTATCAAAATTTAACACCTTTGGTGTTGTTGTTATTCCTATGGAGTACTCTATAAGTGTTATCAAGAAGGTGTTCCTTTCAGTGCAAAATTTGTTTTTACATTGTTCTGTGGTTTCAATGTACATTATCAAATCTAAAATCAAGAGTCTTCAGACAGATACAATAACTCATATTTTTATTTAAAAACTGGGCAAAGTGGCTACTTTAAAACAACAGTCAACAGTTCAGTCAAATTCACAAGGGGTTGCACAGAAATATAAAATGGATAAAATAGAACTCTAACTTCAGAGACATGAACAAGTGACAGCTAAATTTGAATAAGATTACAGTAGGGTACAACAAAACAAAAGAAATTATCAGACCCATAGGACATCTGCACATCAAAAGGTTTGTAATAAGTGAGTTCAGTGACGGTAAACACTTTCAGAGATGCGCTGGGTCTGTGATCAATTCTGTAGGCAAAAGATGTTCATCAAAATAAACAGTTTTGAGCTGCGATGTAACCAGTAACACACATTCATTTCTCACAATAATATCCTTGATTTTATAAAACACTGGCAAATCAAGGTCTACCTGACCACAAATAATTAAGGTAGAACGATATTCAGTTCCATTATACTTCACCCATTTCACTGAGAGAACATTTGTTTCTGGAGGAATGTTCAACTTAGATGCAATCTGAACACTTTCATTCAAGTCACTGACAGACAGTCTTTCCTGGTCCAAGTACAATTCTGTCATGGTTAAAGGCTTCCCAGTTATATGCCATGAAATTCTGATGTTTTTTGGCAAGCATCTGAGTTATGTTCTTGAAACATTTTGGTTGAGTCTTGAAGAAATTGTGCTTGGACTCGTATCACATTGACCATATGTGAACGATAGGCCCAATATTTCGTATACACCGAGGGTAGTGACACATTAAATGATGTTTAGGCAGCAGATTCTTTCTGGAAATAAGCACTTGAACAGCCTGTGATGCTCAGTAATTAAGTGCTTCAAATAAACAGTAAGTCCTTCAGTTAAAATGGGAGAAAATACTATGTTCACTATTTGTAGTAAAAGTAGTAGTAATTGCCAGTATTTATCGTCTTGGGGCACAATGTCACCAAATATTAGCAGCACATTTCGGAGTAGACACCAACACTGTATTGCATTTATGCCCAAATCATTGCTCACGTCGTCCAGTTTTACAGAAGGGGGCCGATTTCTCCTCTCCATGTACCCATAATTAAATGAATTTAATCTGCCATCCAACTCTTTCGCTGTCAAAAAATTATCTTGAACATATTTTAAAACAAGTTTTAACTCAAACTGAGCAACCCCTTCTAAAATATCATGCATTATGTCTACAGAAAAATTGTCCGATATATAAAAGTACTGCAGAGTGTTTAACAAACATGTACGTTTCACACCACAAACATGATGTAGTGTTGGGTCTGACTGTAGAGCTTCACAGTGTCGTAAGTGTGTTTCTTTGGTGCGGAAAGTTACATTTGGCTCATCTTCACAGAACACAGTTTGATAATCTTCCCTTTCAGCAAGACAAAACCTACAGTTATTCCGAGCTCTAAAAGATTCAACAAATTCGAAAAGGCTATGTAAACCAAGATTATCTCCTGTTACTTGGACAATGCTTCCACGCACAAAACCTGCAAGTCCTTGTATTCCCTTGTTCTCAAGGACTTTTATGTCATTGACAATAGGTTCCAATATTGCATCAAATCCATATGTTTTGATGTCTTGGGCATGGAAAAGTGCACATAAATGTATGTTTGTTAGAGATGAATTGAATTGTGGTGGGAAATTTCTCAAAGTAAAATATATACCGCCTAATTTGTGAATTCCCCTTTTTGACCCCAAAGGATTGGCAGTCTCGAATTTGTCATAAAACAATTGAATCTGAAGTGCATTTTTTTCTGTCGAAAACAGGGGATGACTTTTTATGTACAGTCCATCTTCAATATCAGAGTAAATATCGTTTTTATTAGGTAAACCTGACTTGAACCTGCATGTGGTGTTTGGGTGCTTTAAAATGTTCTGTAAGGTTTGGAGTATTGGAACATAGGCAAACTTGTCAGTCACTGGAATTTGCTCATAAGTTCCAATAGTCCTGTTTTTTCTGTTGTCAAATATGACCCCAATTACTTTCTCCACAGGTTGGACAATTCCCCATTTTTTGGTAAAATATGATTTTGATATGATGGTGAAAGGGTTTTTAATTTCATGAAATGACTGCTCAACTGAACTTTTCATGTCCGGGTTTTCTGAAAATAAGCAATTTATAGCCATCTCTTTTACTTGATCCTGGATGTCTTGAACTACTTCCTCCATAGACATAACAAAAGTATCAATAGTAGTCTGACTAACACCTGCAGCTTGTAATTGTGCTATTGCTGATGCACACAAATCGGTAGTGTTTTTGCCAGGAACTGGCAAAGAACTGTCCTTTGAACATGTAGCCACATCAGTATTACTTTGTAGCCCAACTGCATTATGAACAACAGCACCATCTTCAACACAACATAACTTTACTTCCTTCATGAACTCTTTTTAAGTGTTCGCAAAACCCTGAAAAAGTTGCAAATTCTAAACAGCAACCTGCTTCACCACATTTTAATTGAAGGGATTTGCCAGGCAAGAGCCCATGAATTAACTTTAGATGTCGAACAAGAACATTTGTGTTTTCCAGACAACAAAAACAAACAAAACAAATCATTGTTCCCAGCAATCAAATCTAACGCAGAAATCTAGCTCTGAGTTCAGAAACTCTTGGGCACTCTTTGACCTTGCCAATGTCAATCTGAAAAACTGTTGTTTGTACAAAGGTGTACATGTTGTGCAGGACTTTGCTGTAAGATGCATCAAACACAAAGTGTGCTTTGAAAAGTTCATCAAAGGCACTGAGACCACTCACTGATTTGCACGGTATGGCTTTCTTGTCGAGAATGATGTAGTATGCATGAATGCTGTTCTTCTTTGGACCCATGGCAAGCAGGTACGGCTGTGTGCTTTCTTCAGTGGTGTCCAGGTGCTCTTGTATGTTAGTCCCGGCCTAAAGATAAAAAAAAATAATAATAATAATTTAAATATTAAAAACAGCTCTCCAATTGACTCTCCCTACATTAGTTTTTCACAACACAATTAGCCCAACAGACATTGATTTTATGCAGACTACAGGTAATGACAGTAAAGACCAACTCAGGCATGTGATCAGCTAGAGACAAAAAAGAAGGAAAATCTGACCACGCTCCAAGCCACACACCCCAGCACTCATTATTAAAAATATATATTTTAGCACATTAAAAGATTATATTGCAAAAATACATACTGTCCTGTAAAAAAATAAAAAAGCAGCATTTAATAATCATGATAACAATATAATATATTATAATAAAGTACTATAATATATTATAGTAAAGTTATTAAAATTAGAATTGTTATTATTATTATTATTATTATTATTATTAAAGTACCTGCCAAAAGTTTGTAAACATTACAATTATTAATGATTTTGAAATAACTTCTGCTCATCAAGGCTGAATTTATTTGATCAAAATAAAGTATAAAAAAAAAAAAAAAAAAAAAAAAAGTGAAATATTATTACAAATAAAAAAAAGTTTTCAATTTTAATACATTATAAAATATAATGTTATTCCTGTGATGCAAAGCAGAATTTTCTTCATCATTACTCCAGTTTTCAGTGTCACATGATCTTTTAGAAATCATTACAATTTATTTGACTCTCAAGAAACATTTCTGATTATTATCAATGTTGAAAACAATTTTGCTGCTTCATATTTTGTGTGGAAATAGTGATACACTTTATTTTTCAGGCTTTTTTGATCAATATAAAGTTTAATGAACAGCATTTATTTGCATTTATCAAATATATGAACGCAATTTGTTAATGCATTTATTAAGTAGAAATCATTTTAAATGTTCACTCACTTTGTCACTTTCATGCATGATGAATAAAATTATTAATTTCTCTCCCTTTTTTAAATCTTATACAAATGTTTGCGTGGTATCATTGTTTCCACAAAAATATTAAGCAGCAAAACTGTTTTTAACATTGATAATAATAATAAATGTATCTTGAGCAGCAAATCAGCATATTAGAATGATTTCTAAAGGATTATGTGACACTGAAACCTCTCTTTGTAAACAACAACAGATTTATAAACGATTCTAATGACGAATGTTGCGTTCCCAAATGCAAATGAAAGCGGATCAAACTAAGTGCTGCACAGCTAGAATTAATAGTGAATCGAAACTAAAAACTTTACTGTAACAGCAGACATGTAGCGCACCAAACTACAGCTTATTATATAATTATATCACAACCATTGAGAATTTTATGACAGCACTAGCAATCTCAAATTATCACCGCTATTCATAAAAAGTCACCGGGTCAAGTAACACGTTTCAGCACTGATTCTGCTCGCGTTTGGCGCTTTAATCATTTGAACGCTTTTAACTGTCCTGCAGATGACACCGCGAGCTCGTACAGTGCTCTCAGGATCATTCTGTCCATGATGTTTCTTTTTGCAGTTTATTTAGGTAATAGCTTAAGGCCATTTGCGCGATTTCAATCATCATGCAGTAACCAACCTACCCCCCAGAGAAAAAATAAAAAAATTAAAAAATAAAAAAAAACTCAGATCTATGCGAATCACATGGGTCGTCCCTCAGAGGTCGGAAAAGAAAATAATAATAAATTTTTTTAATGTTCAGAAATCTGTATTTATACAGAAAAATCACATCCCTGCAAATTTCCCTTTTTGAAGATGATGAGGTGTTTTTCTGTTTGAGATGCAGACATCTTTCCAGGTCTCTTTCTGCCTTGTGGTGAAGGCAGGATCAAATGACGTAAAAGAAGAATAAAAGCAATGTCACTGTTCCATCCTGGGAAAAAAATAAAAAGTAAAAATAAAAAACGGAAAAAATACATGGAGAAGTCTAAACAATCTTATTAAGAACTTTGATAGTCTAACCTGCATCCCACTTTTCATTCTCCTTCACAGTCATTTCTGCACAGTAATCAGGTCCTGAAGGGCTTGGGAGGAGCTGAGACTTTTGCTTTGCTGAATAACTTTGTTCATGAATGTAGCTGGCCACCTTTCTAACTTAGAAGAAGTCTTTTCACCAAAGATCAAAACTAATTCCTGTTCAATCTGTAAAAACATCATGAACAACAAACGCTTGTGTAAATTTTTTACTTCAGAAAGAATATTCAAAATTTGATATAAGTTGAGTTACGTTGACAGCATTTGTGGAATTATTTCCCACAAAAATTTATTTTGACCTGTCCCTCATTCTTTAATACAAACACAATAAAAATGTTTTAAACAACTTTACAGCTCAAATAACGTGTTTTAACAGAAGAATTCATGTAAGGCCTTTGGAAAAATTATACAATTGTATTATAATAACATTTCTGGCCTTAAAGCTCAAAAATATGTCATTATGCACATCTATTGTAGTTTTTTTTTTTATTTCTTTGTAAATGGTAATGAACTATATTCCACAAATGTTGTCAATTGAGCTGAACTTGCATTAAACCTAGAATATTTGTTTAATCCCAACCCAATGACCAGGTTAAAGAAATTCTCTTATCACCAGATAGACATGTTCTCTCACCAGGCCTTGAACATCCAAGAAGCGCGGAAATTCCGTCAACACATCAGTGCTTCTGCTCGGGTCTTGAATCATCTTGTGACGGTACTGAAATGTCTCCTTCATTTTGATCTTGATGGTGTCCACTTCTGAGGTGTTTCATTAGAGAAACTGCTTCTCTACACTGTTCTTCAGTGAGGATAACATCTGTGCTCGATGCAGCCTCTCTTTCCGAAGGTGGGCCACCGTTGAAAGACTGTGAGGAACGTCTACAGTTCTCTGATGATGCACTGTTCCTCTGAATGTTCTTTATTTTCCAAGTAAAGTAATTGTCCACTTGTCCACTTTGAGGGTCATAATAATGTTCCTTTAGAAACAAACACACCTTAAGTAATACAAAGGTGACCAACTACCCCCATAACTAGATTTTAACAAAAATGATTTGCACTTACATATCCATTCTTTGTGTAGGGATCATGGAGATATGGAAACAGGGCAACGATTCCTTGGGCATACATTTCCCTAATACATCTGGGTGGAGATGTGCTGTCAAATAAAACAACGAAATATGAATTTAAGTATGTCTGCAAGTGTGTCTGTTTATTAGTTACCCTAGTATTCTCCTGTGGTATTGAGGATTGTGAAATTTCTCTAAATCTCTAAATCTTTAAATAAATCACTCATATAAAGTTTTGGTCTAGTGGCCCACTCATAATCGTATTAAATAATTGTGATTACAATATTGACCAAAATAATTGTGATGATTTTTGCCATAATCGGGCAGCCATAATTAATGTTCAGTTTCTTGCATAGACTGATTGTTTAACTTCATAAGACCTCAGTGTATCATCATGAGTCATGGGTATTAATTTAGTGTTGCCTGATATGATTTTTTTTTGTTTTGTTTTTTACGATCAAAGAAATGGTAAGCATTGACTTGCATTATCTAAATCTCCAAGGACAACAGTTTCTGCTAAAAAATCTTCTTTATTGTTTTTCTATAGAAAAAAAAAGACACCTACATCTTGGCATGAGGATGAGTAAATTAAATTTCGTTTTGTGTTAACTATCATTTTAATTGCTCAAATGTAGTCATTTGAATTATTGTTATATTGCTCTAAATGTGACTTGGATTATTGAAGGGTTAGTTCACCCAAAAATGAAAATTCTATCATTAATTACTCACCTTCATGCCATTCCAAACCCGTAAGACCATTGTTCATCCTCAGAACACAAAATAAGATATTTCTGATGAAATCCAAGAGCTTTCTGACCCTGCATAGACAGCAAGGGTCCTACCATGGTCAAGGCCCAGAAATGTAGTAAGGACATTGTTAAAATGGTCCATGTAACATCAGTGGTTCAACTGTAATTTTATGAAGCTATGAGAATACTTTTTTGTGCACAAAGAAAACAAAATAACGACGATTCATGTTTTAACAATGTCCTTACTACGTTTCTGTGTCTGGGAAAATTTAAGTTGCATTGCTCTCTATGCAGGGTCAGAAAGCTCTTGGATTTAATAAAAAATATTTTAATTTGTGTTCTGAAGATGAACGAAGGTCTTACGGGTTTTGAACAACATGAGTAACTAATGACTGAATTTTCATTTTTGGGTAAAATAACCCTTTAAGAAGCTGACAGAGATCTGGGCCCGTATTCACAAAGTATTTTATCTTAGCACTAAGAGTTCTCCTAAATAGCAGTAAAAGTTTTTAGCTAAGAGTTTTCTCTTAAAACCTCTTCACAAAGCTGCTGAGACAAACTTTTACTGATGAATAGAGAGAAGTCTTAAGCTCAGAGTAAGGACGGGGTTGACCTTGTTGCTATGGATGATGGGATGATGTCAGCATGCTTACTAACTATGCGCACAAGTGATTGGCTGATAGTCTCTGTCAGAGATTTATTCATGGAAATATTGTAGAGCGCAATATTATGTTGTCGTATTCAAATAAAGGTTTAAAAAATAAAAAATGTCAATTGCCAAATAAAGATTTTAAAATGCAGGATGTCACTAATTAAACAAGTATATATTCAGCTTATTGTCAGCCTCTTACATGTATGCTTCTCAAAAACAATTAGCGGATATGCATATAAACAGCCTTTCAATGAACAGAGTAGAATAATCATGGCTGACAGTAAAACGTAAAAATAAATAAATAAAAATAACTAAAAAATAAAAAAACTGGACATAAGAACAGCTGTTACTTCTTGCCCAACTGGTTAATGAAAACAAAGATATAATCAAAGGAAAATTAGGAGTTGGAATAACCTCCAAAACCAAAGGTGATACGTTTTTAAAAGGTCATTATCATCAAATGTTTCTAACATGTTTATATTCTGAGGCAGATTGCAATTTTAGGATAGTTTGTGGCTTGGTCTAAGTGACTTATGAGTCCTCTTCACTACTCCTAACGTTTCACAGATTTAGGAGCTAGTTTTAGTGCTAAAACGCTTTGTGAAATGCTCTTAAAGCAAAAATTGAGGAGTCCTAAATTTAGGATTGACACGCCCATTATTTTTAAGATTTTCTCCTAAATCAGCGAGTTATGAGCTACTTTTAGCCTTAAGATGTTTTGTGAATACGGGCCCAGATCTTCTAAAATTGTTATTTGTGTTCTGTGGGAGAATCATCTGTAATGGCATCAGGTTACCTGTGTTTTTCAGTCATATCTGCAGTAAGAATCTTGATCATCTTTCTCCTGGTGTTGTCAGTCAAGCTTTTGGTTTTGTTGTATTCCCTGATGATTGCGTCTCCACCAGGTTTAGTCTGCAGGATTTTTTGGACCAGCTGCAAAGAGTTACATAATACAATCATTGACAAACCATATCCCTCTCAGGAACCATTCAGTTAACAAGACTGTGCAGTTACACAGTGCCCCTGTTTACATATTAACATGAGTACGGTGATCTGATCACAAGTGGACAGGTCTGAATGCACCCAAGATGCACTGGGGATGCATTGTGATATGATCATTTTGACCACATTCTTTTAACTACTCACCCTCACCTTCATGAGGGAATCCTGATCCCATTCCCTCATAAAATTAAGGTTGAACCACTGGAGACACATGGATTATTTTTCTAGGCCTTGAACATTGCAGCTGCATCAGTTGTCAACAGAGGGACAGATTTCTTTACTAATATATTAATTTGTGTTTCAAGAATGAATGAAATTCTTGCGTGTTTGGGTGAACTATCCCTTTAACAACCTGGCAGTGATGTGTGCTGTAAAGAAGCAAAACACTCACCTTGAAATCAAAAGCGGACACAAAAGACATATCTAACTGACCAGATTTAAACAGCAATGTGTCTTAGCTGTCAAATTGTGACTATTATCCAAGTCATATGTGTCCCTGGACCACAAAACCAGTCTTAAGTCGCTGGGGTACATTTATAGCAATAGCCAAAAATACATTGTATGGGTCAAAATGATTGATTTTTCTTTTATGCCAAAAATCATTAGAACATTAAGTAAAGATCATGTTCCATTAAGATATTTTGTAAATTTCCTACTGTAAATATATCAAAACTTAAGTTTTGATTAGTAATATGCATTGTTAAGAACTTCATTTGGACAACTTTAAAGGTGATTTTCTCAGTATTTTGATTTTTTTGCACCCTTAAATTCCAGATTTTCAAACAGTTGTATCTCGACCAAATAATGTCCAATCAAAACATCAATGGAAAACTTATTCAGCTTTCAGATGTATAAATCTCAATTTCGAAAAATTGACCTTTATTACTGGTTTTGTGGTCCAGGGTCACATATCAATGCCAGGTGTGAAAAGGGCCAGAGATTGTGTAGTCACACAGTTAAATTTCTTGTTTTTCATAGTCACGTTTAAAATTTGTACTTCAGAATAATATACAATACAAAAATCACAGACTCACAATTTTGGCTTCATCTTCAACCCTCTATTGCTTTCTTGAAGGGCTTCCATCACTTAGAAGAATGGTGTCATCAGATTCATAGTTTGCATTCTGCAATGAGCTTTCTTCATTTGTCACAGAAGGGACCTGGGCCAAATCTATTGAAAATTTATTTTAATCAAATAACTGTTAAAATAAAGCTATTTAAAGTTCTTTATGATTCTGAAAACAACCACAAAACCTTGTTTAAGATTTAGGTGATAGCCCTGCTGTCTTGCCGCCGAAGAAATTACATACACAATATTAAGTGCGAAGGACTTGCAGAGGACAAAGGGCATTATATAATTCACACGTTAGCATTGGGCGACTGAAAAGTGTTTTTATATATGCTTTATTTTAAGTTTTTATTTTATTTATTTAGTGAGATAAGGCAACCCGCCTGCATGGTTATGTAAAAATTTTTATTCCGTTTTACATGTCCTCATCTCAATAATTTTTCAGGTGAGAATGTAGTTGTTTGAAACTCAAATCAGCAGTTTATTTATAAAGATAGCGCCTATTTGAAAATTTGCTTCGCTGATTTCAGAGATGTGAGCTCCAGGTGATCAGTGGGCTCTCAGTGCTCATGTATCTGCCGAGAGCAGCCTTACCTCGGCTAGTCCTTCTGACACTTGCCGCTGACTCTGATGTCTCTGTAGTAGTTAAACATGAGATATAATTTGCTTTAGGTGTATCTAACAGGCAATCTTTGGCCTCATAAATCTATTATTTGTTCCTGGTCATATCGTTTTGGCTGAGCACAAAGTTTAGTGTCATAACTTTGTATATTTATCTTTACCATCGCACAGCGCTGATGTAGTATACGTTTGCCTGAATTGTTTCCTTTTGTCTTTATTTCCTATTACACAAGCCTCCTATATTTCATACTTATACATATGTAATGGCTTGTTTATTAAAACTGACATAACAAAAAGAGGCAGCGTAGTGTTTTATGTCATACATTTATACTAGTGAAGATAATCAGAGCATATATATATATATATATATATATATATATATATATATATATATATATATATATATACACATATATATACATACACATATATATATACATATATGTATATACATATATATATATATATATATATATATATATATATATATATATATATATATATATATATATATATATATATTTATGCACATATTGCCTGAACCACATATTAATGTTTTATGTATTTGTGTGTGTGTGTTTTATATTTTATATGTGGTTGTGTTTTATATTTCATTTTGTTATAAGTGTTATAATCAAAGTATGTCTGTTGCCTGAACTACATTTTTGTTGCTATTAATATGTTTAAATGAAAACGAAAAGAGGCAGTGGTGTCTGATACTGATGTTAAAACGTCGCGTTAACGCGTTTTCAGTACATTCATTGGCAAAAGTAGTGTTGTACTTTTAGTAATAAAAACTTGTTTAAACGTAGCTTGTCATTCGATATTCGCCATTTTAGGTACAGTCTCAACGTTTCTAAATTAAATAGCATTTGAAGATAATGACTTAAACTCATAAAACCAGCTGTTAAGTGTTCGTGTGTGTCAAAAAAAAAAAAAAACATAAAAATTACAGTGTGACGAGTTTTCGAATCGAAGAAGAAAAACGCCTAAATTTGGCTGCTTTAGAGCCTCCTCGAAAACATCCTCATCAACCTCTGTGTGAGACGAATCGTAAAGCCTGGCCTCGGCGCGTTTGGAGGCGGGAATTCCGAATTTCACAAAGGCTGTGAACAAACCAAAACGAGTTTCAGTTATAAAATGAAAAATTCTTAAAGTTAGTGGTAGCTAAATTGTCAAAACACAACTACAAATTTATTTTACAATTACCTTCATCCAGAAAATCTGAGAGTTTCAGGTCGGCGCCAGAAACTTTCACAAACTTTTGTTCATGGTTGAACTTAACTTTAATGAGCATCCTTAATCCTAAAAGAAACATCCGCAGTTAGTTATTTATAAACGTATTCGACATAATGTGTATTTTTTATTTAAATAATGTTAACACAAGAAAAGCACAGAAATGCAGTTACCTTCTCCGTTGCGTGCAGACAAAATGGCGTAATCACCCCACAAGTCAGAAGTCGTTGAGGGTGGAGTCAAGGCAAATTGGCGCGTATTTTTGCACTTTTAGTGTAAAAATAAAATCACATCATATTGCACCCTGCAACTACACAGACAGGGTGTACTCATCAACACCGTAGATTGTTAATTCAACTTTTTGGGAGTTATTAACATTTAACACTGCATTTTTTACACTGGTGATTTTACTGTGTGCGGTCCTCAAACTCAGATCTGAAGCTCTACACATGCTGCTGGTCCATCCGCAATACCTACAACCTAATGACAGCATTTAATATTTAAACGCTCTTCCATTCCGCAGCTCGTAAAACAGCATGCTCAAAGGAGCTGGTAAAAATAGCCAATCAATGGTGGTCTGGAAGTCATTATCTAAACATGAGACTCTGTGAAGGTCAGTCTACCTTCTCCTCAGGTCCAGAGCGGCTGAGGATACGCAGATACAGTCAACATCACTGTATGCCGTCAGTATATATACACTTATACGATGGTCATACTGCCAGCAAGGACACGTTCAGTTTGTTGATGTATACAGGTCATCAGATCTAGATTTCTGAAGTCTAATGAAGTAGTGTGGTGTCTCATTGTATTGTGCAGAAGCATAGGGAAGACTGATTCATTTTAGACAATATTTAGTCCAGGCGGTTCAAAAGGCTGATATACATTTGAGTCATCATTCAGAAGTGTTCCCTGCACAGTGTTTACGTGAGTAATGAGAGAAATATTTCATTAAATATTGCTGTTTTAATGGCTGATTCAGATATTAGGGTGTTTATTATTATTATTATTATGTGTTCAGCAGTGATGGGAATAACGACGTTATAAATAAATGGCGTTACTAACGGCGTTATTTTTTTCAGTAGCGAGTAATCAAACAAATTATTGTTTCCCTGTTACAACGCCGTTACTGTTACTGACAATAAAATACGGTGTTACTATAATTTATTATAATATTATTATAATTTTATTTTTCAGTTCATCTGAATGGATGTGCAGTGTAGTTGTATTTGATGTACCGTAAACTCTAGTGTGAAGGCGCACAGCTCGCCGTCGCTTTGTCTCACACACACAAAGAAAGATACAGAGCAAGAGAGTCTTTCATAATAACATGCAGAATTGACGCGCTACATGTAAACGATATTCTTTGTTGTATTTTCCTGTCAAAATAACAGAGCTCCTTTGGAATTCTTCAGCTTTTAAGAACTGCCGGTTTCTCCGGTGGTGGGCGGAACTAATGCGCAAACGACAATCTCATTGGCTGGCGCTCACCTATTATCATCCCTGTTTTGATTTCAGCAAATCAATTCGAGCGAACGCAGACTACGAGATTAATATTCATAAACTCAGCAGCTCATTAATCCTCAGCGCGTTTTATATTGTTAGTAGTAGAATTCATAGTAGTTTTGTTATCTTATCAATTTTTCCCCCTTTTTTTTATAGAAAAACTAAATGACAAACACTAAATAAGCACCACCACCAGTCCCAAGTTCAGTCAACATGACAAATATGCATTCATACTTATTCTTATTCTAATTACTAAAGTTCTATCATCATATAATGCTAAATTATCATAATATCATATTATATTGCTTGACTGACTGATGCTAAGTGTCAGTAGATAAATAGTGTAGATTAATGTACAATGTGTTATAATAATAATTTATTCTATTTAGAGTCAATTTCATTAATTTAACATATTTGATATTGGGGGCATCCAAGCTATTTGACATTTGAACTTTTTTTTTTTTTTTTTTAAAAGTAAAGCAATAGTTACTTTCCCTGGTAACTAGTTCATTTTATAATGATGTAACTCAGTTACTATTTGTGAGAAGTAACTAGTAACTATAATTAATTACTTTTTTAAAGTAATGTGCCCAACACTGGTGTTCAGGCACATTTGATGCTGTCATCTTGACTGAGATCGTCAGTTTTGTACAAGATCAATGCTGTAATCTGCAATAGTGTTCCTTTAATGAACTGCTTTCGCTGCTGGTTGTTAGTAGCCTGTAGACTAGCTAACTGCTTCTGAAAGAGGTGAAGCTGCAGTTTAACTAATTAAATAACATGCAGCTTATAGCTCGGTACTGGTTCGATGTAGCTGCCCAACACCGAATTTCATTCCACAGCTAAAAATGAGTTGTTGTTATTTCTTGTGTTAAGGTTTATTTTTCACTGTGACGGTTCTGGCAATAAAGAGTTGGATTATATCTTAAACTTCATGTGTTACTACCACATTCACAAAGCAAGATCCCTTAAAATAAACTGAAAAAAAAAAAAAAAAAAATAGTATATTTGTTTTAGATTTATGTTTACTATTATCATCACTTTTCCATTAAAAAAAAATCATCCCACATTGAAGAACAATTTTAAAATAAATTGCATTTTTTTTTTTTATTAATTTATTGAATACATTGTAACCTGTTGAAATTTCAGTTTCGCATAAGTTAAGTTTCGAAATGTAAGTTTCGGTATTACAGTGTGATGAGGCAGAACAAACAGCAGCATGATCTGATATAGTCGATTACTGATGCTGGGAATCCCACATCATGTTATTTTACTAACCTGAGTTACACATGCCCCAAAATCCCCAACCAATGTAACTCCTCCAAACCTCATGCTGACTGTCCTATAATCCCACAAGGATCTGCCCAGAAAACACTCAAAACACCCGCAGCAAGCCTGCAGTTAGAGCTGATCTATTGTCTCTCCATTGTTTAAACCAGTGGTTCCCAACCACGTTTTTGGAGGCCCCCCAACACTGCACATTTTGCATCTCTCCTTTGTCTGACACACCCATTTCAGGTCTTGGAGTCTCTACTAATGAGGGGATGATCTGAATCAGGTGTGTTTGATTAGGGAGACATGGAAAACATGCAGTGTTGGGGGGCCTCCAGGAACATGGTTGGGAACCACTGGTTTAAAACATTCAGGCAAGAGAACAGAAGTTTATGGTGATTAATCTAGCAGCACATGATATGAATATGAGCGCTGCACATTTCAAAGTCCACTTTGTGTACTTCCGTTGTATTCCTGGCTCAAATTTTTGATTTTGTCAGTGTTAAGAAAGATAAACTTGTACAGTGAGGAAAGCCAAACTATGAAATGTCATGGATGAATATTTACTGAGCAATCCACTATTTTGTAGAGGGGGATAAAAATGACAATTTTCACCTGAGATTCAGAGCCAGATTACAGGGGGTAAAAATGACTTTAGAAAACTGACAGCATCATTGTGTTATTTTCACACAGACACTGGTAGCTCTGTTAGTGAAATCTGTTGACTTCAGTAATCTTTGTTGCATTATGTGTCAGTGGTGAACGTTCAAAAATGGGAAAAAGCACAAGTTTTTTTTTTTTTTTTTCCCTCCAAAGTTTGCATGCCTGTAACTCAAGATGCATTAAAGATATCTTAATGCCCTTTCGGATTTTAGTTCTTAACAAACTTTCAACTGCCACTGTCCAAAACAAAGTGTCCTGTTTGCAGCAGAACAGCATTACAGCCTGTCAGATGCATGTACTGCACAAAGAGTGATAGATCTTTACATTGAATTAGTATTTTAGGACATAACTTCCATCTAATGTAATTCACATTTCACTTATTTTGTACTTCCCACACACTCATTATCAATGAATCTTTCTCATGTGTTGTGAATAATACTCAAGACTCTCATGATCCACACACTTCTACCAGGAATTACTGCCATACAAATAAGTGTGATGAATGGTTTGTGGATATAGTACACATACGAATTAGCCTTTGAATTCTGCTTTCCAAACTTCCCATGGCACAGTAATAGTTCACATGAGTCACACGAGGCGATTCAGAGAGGAAGTGAGCTGTCTGATTCATATCAATGACTCCTGTGTCCACTTCAGACTGATTAGCCAATCACTTCCACTGATTCATCTTGAATTAGACCGCATGTTGTGTTGCATGTTGAAGGTTTCTGAGTACAGTCAGTGTTAGAAAGTGGTTTACTGTTGATTTAAAGTCTCTCTCTCATACAGTATTCACAAGTTCACAACTCAGCTAAACTATATATAGCAGTGGTGCTGCAGATTCAGCAGAGGCACATTTGTCTTCACTTTTCAAAAATTTAACATTTTTAAAAGCTTTAATTTGCATGAAGGAGTTCATTATGTTTGTATGTGAATGTGAAAGTGAAGCTTAGGACTCTGCACTCATAGTGCTGTTATGAGTGAAGCAAACACCTGTGGTGAGGTGATCATGTGACCATCTTACCTGTGCTGAAGGCCGGCTGTAGACACTCTGAACTGAAGCGTTCTCATCTCCAGCTCCTTTCTGCTCCAGCACTTCACTGTAATCCACACTGTCAAAGTTAGTCCTCCACAGCATCACCTGCAGCAGGGCACATCATCAACACGACGCACACAGCACAGCGAACACTCGCTTCTGTGCAGATAATACATCAGCTCACCTGTTCATCTGCTCCTCCGGAGGAGAAGAAGTCTCCAGTCCTCGAGAAGGACACGCAGCTGGCAGGACCCTACAAATAAGCACAACAGCAGCCTTTATTACGGGATGCCAAAGACACACGCTCAGAGATGGCTGTCAGGACACAGAATAGATGAGATAAGGAAAGCAGAAAACATCTCCACAGAAGAAGTAAGTCATGGCCTTTGTGTTGCACTGTAATAGTTTGGTTAAAAGTAAAAGGCACTAAGACGCCAGTCGTTTCCCTCGACACACATAACTATCAGTGCCAGAGCAGAGGAGCAGAAAAGCCTTGGCCAGTCTGTAGGAGGAAAATTACAGTGTCATGATGCCATATTGACTTTGGTTGAAGAGAGCAGGTTAAATTTAGGCAGAGAACACAAAGCAGACACGGCTCTGGCAAAGCCAAAAGACACGCTTTGACACACACACTCCACCCACACAGCTGGCACAGTGCATGCTGCTCCTCAAATCAAACATATAAACACTAGATCAGTACATATAACACATTCACATTACTAATTTAATATATTAGCAAGGTTAGCTTAAAGACCCCTTGTGGTGAAAATTAAGTTTTCAACATTGTTTACGCATATTACAAACATCAGGCACCCCACACCCCCCACCATCGTTTTCATTTTTTATAGTAATAAAAATAGCCTAATTTTATTCAGTTAGAGAACAACAGACACTACAGTTAAAAACTGAACACGGCTGTTCAATGCAGCGTGCCAAACGACAGTCACATCACAGATCAGATTTCATTTATCACATGAGGAAGTGAGTTGAGCTGACTGACAAGAAGACTGAGGTGAAACAGACAAGATGATGGCAGAAGATTTAGTTTCAAAACGAAATGCAAAAGCGCCTGTTTGGCAATATTTTGGATTTTAAAAAGCCTGTTTACTTCTGCCGTTTATCTAAGGTAATCCTGGAAGGTTTTTTTATTTTGTTTTTTTTTTTGTATAAAACATTCATTTCTTATTTATTTGGTTCCACACTGTTTTCTGAATTTTACTTTATTTAAACTTTGTGCAATTTATTTATTTTATTTTACATCAAGGTGTACGCCATGCCTCCAAGCTTTCTTATTCATTTTGCTAATAAATGTTTCTTAGCTATTTATTTGGTTCCACAGTGTTGACTTATTTTCAGTTTTGTATTTAAACTGTGTAAGTTATTTGTTATTTTATATCAGTCATATAGCATGGTGTATTTTTATTTTGTAAATTCTCTAAAGTTCTATGAATTGAATTCAAGCAATTGACGCTGAATTGCCACTAATTTGAAAGTGAAAGTAAAATGTGCAGTGCTTTTAAATGGTACAAGAAAGTCTTAATTATGATTTCAGGAGGTCTTAAATTTCGGGACAGTAAGCCAAGAATTGCAGTATGGCTTAATGTGACTATTAAATTTCAAAAGGCTATGATTTCATTGAATATGAGCGCTGCACATTTCAAAGTCCACTTTGTGTACTTCCGTTGTATTCCTGCCATTCCAAAAGCGCCACCTGCTGGCAGAGAATGAATGTACATTTTTAATAAGCCTGCTGTTTTTGTTCAGATCAATGTGAAAATTAACCCATGTTTTTATGCAGCAAACACGCAGAGTTGTAAATGTGAACAAGTGGATCGACCAGAAGATAATGCATAATAAAAATGTAAACAATTAAGACAGTAACATATATTTATGTTAATTAATATAATGATTGATAATAATTGTTTAAATTTATATAATAATTGATACTTTTGCCTCCCTTTTCTTAAAAAATGGTTTAAAGGCTGAAATGCGAAGTTAGTCATATAAAACTTATTTTAATTTTCTTTGTGCAGGTCTTAACTATGAGCTTAAATATCCTGCAGATACCCTGGTCTGGCAAAAACTGTCATCTATTGTTTTTAGGTAGGCCTATATAATTCTCCGGACCTCGGCTGGTGAGGAGGGTTCGTTATTGGCCCTCAAGCAATTTTAGTTGAAGACCCATGGTGTAGAGTAACATTCAAGCCATTTTAAAAGATACAGAAATTATTTTCATGGGAAAAAAAACTTCAAAAAATATCATTTTGATTATAAAAGATGAGTTTTGAGGTTCTAGGTCAAGTTTCAAGTTTAGTTTATTTATATAGCACCATTAAAACAGCAACAGCTGACCAATGTGCTTTACAGATAAATCACATAAAATAAATAAAAGGTAAAAGGAAATCAAAAAATAATTCACAATCGAAAACAAAGCCAGTTATATAAACATTTAAATGGTATAACAAAAGTATAACAAAAATTTAAAATCAAAATTGCAAACAAGAGTCAAATGCAAAGGTTAATCATCAAAGGACATTAAAAGCAATTGAAAAATAATATGTTTTGAGTAAAGATTTAAAAATCTATAAAGTAGGTGTGGACCCAAACTGTTCCAGAGTTTAGGACTCATAACAGCATCCTCCTCTTTGTTTTAATTTAGAGTTAGGAACAGTCTAAGATTAATTTAGAGTTAGGAACAGTCTAAGACTACCAGATCTAAGAGCATGAGAGGGGTTTTAAGGGATAAAATTAGTGACTGCAGGGGGCCTTATTAAATCTAGTATATCAAATAGATCATAGAATGTGTCATATTCTTAACTGTTTTATGTTGATTTATTTCACAGTTTCTAACATGGCTAATAGTTTGAGTAATAAATGAAGAGGAGCTCTACAGTCATGCGGAAGGCTTCTGGAGTGTAATGTTGAAGATGTTGAGGATCCACTGGCTGGATTGGTGAGGATTCATCAGAGGTTCAGTGAGTCACAGTGACTCAGTGAGTGACACCTCACATCACGTCCTCAGACGCACCGCAGTCAGCAGAGATTAGAGTGTGTGATTTCACCAATCACGTCAGCACACAACACTCAAACGATCAGGTGAATCTGGCTTAAATCACCCGTAATTCAGCATCACATATCTTCACAAACTCTCTGCTTCAAAGCATCTTTAGAAAACTCTTTATTATTATTCCGTCATTATTCACTCTCCATCATGCTGTTTCGATCAGTTAATAATGATATTTCATTCTGTTTCTCATAATAGCATCAATTTGGCTTCAGAAGGAATATAGCAGAGTATTCCTGTGGACTTGGAGCTTTCATTATGTTTTT
Source organism: Spinibarbus caldwelli (assembly GCA_039654775.1). Taxonomy (NCBI): domain Eukaryota; kingdom Metazoa; phylum Chordata; class Actinopteri; order Cypriniformes; family Cyprinidae; genus Spinibarbus; species Spinibarbus caldwelli. Next base: position 27,926,495 of record CM077255.1, read on the forward strand.
GTCCATTCTGTAGTTTGCAGTCATGGTCAGGGATGCACTGAATTGATCAGACTACTTACATGTGTACTGACATAGTTGACAGCTGTTAATGCACAATCACTGCGCAATCACTGTGTATTAAATCACAATACTGTACAAGGGGCTATTTACACGACAGTTTTCAACTAAAAACTTCAAACTTTTTATGTGTTTTGGCTGTTTATTTACATGACAACAGCATTTTTAAAAAATTAAAATAAATAAAGGGCAAAATAAAAGCTTGATTATTTGTTTTGAAAATAAAGAAAATTGATATAAAAAAGAACAATAAAAGAACATGAAAATATAAATATAAAATGTGACGGAATGTAGCCTATGAAAACTCAAGTGGAAGGAGATTTTTCTTTTAGACGGTAGATTCTAGTACCCTAAGTACCCTAAACTCTGCAATTCGATTCAAGTATTTACTTTCATACATGCACATTATGTATATTACAGAAGCATAGGGATAAAAGCCCTTGCCAGCATGTCACCAAAAGGAATTATCATCTTTACTTTGTCTAAAAAATGTACCAGAAAAGCTTCTTTATCTTTTTGTTCTAAAGATAAAACTTAAAGGGATAGTTCACCCAAAAATGAAAATCAAGTCATCATTTACTCACATTTGCGCAGTCCTAATACCATATGCTTTTCTTTCTTTTTAAGACCAACAAGGAGATTTAAAAAAAAAAAAAAAAAAAAAAAAAATTTATAAAAAATAAAATAAGTCCCGCGTTTGCTTGTTAATATAAGGGCAAAGCATAGAGATCAACATCAAATTTTTAAAAAAAGATGCAAAAGTATCACAGAGTGGTCCTATGCGACATGGGCTGTATATTCCAAGTGTTCTGCGGATATACGAAACGGTTATTTAACAAATATCCTAGGTCTGCACTATTACTAGAAATCAAATCGAAATTGTCTTTACATCATTGTGAAAGCTGTTATGCGCAGCTTGTCGGTGAAGCCCGGCTCTGTGATCAGTAGTAAATGCTTGAAGTGAATGTTTGAGTCGCTTATAACATACATTTGAAAAGCAACACGCATCAAACATCTTTCCAAACTTGAGAAGCATTTATGAACCTCTTGTCCAACAGAAGACAACATTAGATAACCTTTTTACTTCAAACTCACTTCATAACGTCACAGGAGTTTCAGTGCGAGAGTGCCCTCTGGCCTTCGGATGGAGCAGTATTTACTACTGATCACAGAACCGTGCTTCACTGACAAGCTTTTTTAAAAAACAGCCTTTGCCAAATCACAATTCCAGTGTAATTTTGATTAATCGTGCAGCCCTAGAATATCCTGAGTTGGCTGTGAATCTCTGTGCACTACTGCACATTCATGAGACTCTATTAGCGCTGCAGTTCATTCCGACTCGCCCAGGAAAAGCACACAAGTTGCGAGAAATCAAGTTTAAAGGGGTCACATGATGCTTTTTTGCAAAGATCATTATTTTGTGTATTGGGTGTAGCAGAGTATGTTGGCATGCTGTAATGTTAAAAAAAAAAATAAATAAAATAAACACATTTTTCACATACTGTACATTATTGTAGCTCCTCTATGCCCAGCCTTTCTAAAATACATTGATTTCTACAGAGCAAAAATACGAAAAGTACAGTGTGCTCTGATTGGCCAGCTGACCCAGTGCATTGTGACTGGCTGAACATTTCAAGTGTCAGAAATGTAATATTCCTTACCATAATCGTGAGCTTCGGCTTCCAAAGCAATTTTATAAAACGGATAGTTCCGGTCCTTGATTCTGATTGGTTGAGCCACGTTCAAAGCCGTTGTAAATTACTCTATAAAAATACACCTTTGTTTACATCTGTGTGTTGCTCGGCAACCACTTTGTTGCAACCACAACCGTTTCTGAGGAGCTACATTGTTTGGCAGAAGAATAATGTTTTTATTAATATCATTACACTTTATTTGCTTTGTTTTATTTCGTGAAACCTTGCTACATATACAGAATAACCGTTTTATAAAAGCAATAAGCCCCGTGAAGCCGTGGTTTACAGTGAATTTATAACAGCTAAGGGGGTTGTAGACACTGTAAATTCACTGTAAACCACGGCTTCACGGGGCTTACTGCTTTAATAAAGACAGTTAATGTCATAAGTTGTACCGTATCAGTTCGAGCCCGAAAACGGTGACACAATGGATGATGTTGCATTTACATTTACATTTAGTCATTTTGCAGATGCTTTTATCTAAAGCGACTTACAACTGGGGAATACATAAATCGATTCATCTTAAAAAGGCAAACAGACAGAGAAAGTGCTCGTAATACCAAGTCTCAGGCATTGTTCAAATAAGTATAAGCTAGAAAGGGAAACAACAAATAAAGAGAAAGAGAAAGAGAAAGAGAAGGAATAAATATATATATATTTCTTTAATTTAGGATGACGTCAGGTAGTGTCGAAAGAGGTGAGTTTTCAGTTCTAGCGGATCTCAGACTTCTGGAGGGGGTGTAGATTCGTAATAGTGAGTGGAAGTAGGCGGGTGCTGAGCCTGTGATTGTTCTACATGCAAGCATCAATGTCTTGAACTTGATGCGAGCTGCAACTGGTAGCCAATGCAAGGAGATAAAGAGAGGTGTAACATGGGCTCTTTTGGGCTCATTGAAGACCAGTCGTGCCGCTGCATTCTGAGGTTTGATTGTGCTTGATGGAAGTCCAGCCAGAAGAGCATTGCAGTAGTCCAGCCTAGAAATGACAAGGGCCTGGACAAGAAGTTGTGCAGCATGCTCTGTTAGAAAGGGCCTGATCTTTCTGATGTTGTGTAGTGCAAACCTGCAATATCGAGCAGTCTTTGCAATGTGGTCTTTGAAGGTCACCAAGATTTCTGACCGAAGTTGATGGGGTAATTGTCGAAGAACCTAGCTGGATGATGAAATCATGGTGTAGAGCTGGAGTGGCAGGGAAGACAAGAAGCTCAGTCTTTGCCAGGTTGAGCTGTAGGTGATGTTCTTTCATCCATGCCGAGATGTCCGCCAGGCAGCCTGAGATCCGTGCAGCTACCGTTGGATCATCTGGTTGAAAAGAGAGATAGAGCTGTGTGTCATCAGCGTAGCAATGGTAGGAGAAGCCATGTGCCTGTATGATGGGACCCAGTGATGTAGTATATGTGGAGAAGAGGTGGGGTCCAAGAACCGATCCCTGAGGAACCCCCGTGACCAGTTGATGTGCTTTAGATACCTCCCCTCCCCCGGCCACACTGAAAAACCTACCAGTGAGAAAGGATTCAAACCAGCGAAGTGGAATCCCAGTGATGCCCAGAGATGAGAGGGTAGACAGGAGGATCTGGTGACTGACAGTGTAAAAAGCAGCAGACAGATCCAGCAGAATGAGAACTGATGATTTGGAATCAGCTTTTGCAATCCGCAAGGCTTCAGTGACTGAGAGTAGCGCAGACTCAGTTGAATGGCCACTCCTGAAACCTGACTGTTTAGCATCCGGTTTGTTGTTCTGTGAAAGAAACAATGAGACCTGGTTGAAAACAACTCGTTTGAGTGTTTTCGCTATGAATGGAAGGAGAGAGACAGGTCTGTAATTTTCTATAAGAGAAGTGTTTAATGTAGGTTTTTTGAGCAGTGGGGTTACCCGAGCCTGCTTGAACGCAGTGGGGAAGATTCCTGTGAGGAGGGATGTGTTGATGATGTGTGTGAATGCTGGTAAGAGTGTGGGAGAGATTGCTTGGAGAAGGTGTGAAGGGATTGGGTCTAGAGGACATGTTGTAGGATGGCTGGAGAGGAGAAGTTTGGATACTGCCGCCTCAGTGAGGGGACAGAAGGAGAAGATGGGAGTTTTAGCAGTGGATGTGGTTGGTTGGAGGTCCTGTGTGTGTAGAGCTGAGAACTGACTACTGATTGTTCTAGTTTTGTCTGTGAAGAATGTGGCAAAATCATCAGCTTGTTATAGAAGTGGTGGGAGGTGGTGGAGGGGGACAGAGGAGAGAATTAAATGTTCTGAAGAGATTACGTGTGTCTGGAGCGCTGTTGATCTTGTTGTGGAAATATGAGGATTTGGCAGTGTGGACTTCAGCAGAGAAAGATGAAAGCAAAGATTGATACATACTCAGATCTGATGGATCTTTTGATTTGTGCCATTTTCTCTCTCCTGCCCTGAGTTTACTTGTATGTTTCTGTAGTACAGTAGAGTAACGCATACCGTTTTTTCTTACAATTAATTTATGTTTACAAACATAGTATTCTCTGTTCTCACCTTATAACTGGCAGTGAAAAGATGACGAACACAGATGCACTACGTGTATATGCTTGATGTTCATCTCCATACACTGCTATTATATAGACAAGCACTCACAGGGCATTTTTTTCAAAATCTCTTTTTCGTGGTCTGAAAAAGAAAGAATGGCATACATTATTAGAACAACATAAGTAAAAGATGACATAATTTTCATTTTTGGGTGAACTATCCCTTTAAGAAGAATCTGAATTCCTAAAAAAAAAAAAAAAAAAAAAGAAAAAATCTTAATAATCACTATAAATAACCTCTTAGGTTAGGATATCCTCCAACTTGTCTTAAGGCACCAAAGGTAAGATGTTTAATGAATTTATTGAGATTTAGCCTATAGAGATGTGTACAAGTTCTCAAAGTGACATCGATTAATGATAACGTAAACATTGATCGCTCGTGATTATGTGTGATGTGACTTTCTGCTGAATTTGAACTTCTGTAACAACACAACAAATAGAGACACTAATTTAATTTTATAACATAAAATTAAAATCACTCTCCAGAACATTCTCGTTCACCGCTCCTGGCTGGTGGAATGATCTTCCCACCCTTATCCGGAATGCTGATTCCCTGACAATTTTCAAGCAACAGCTGAAAACTCATCTCTTTCGACACAACTTGACTTCATCCTAAATTTAAAAAAACAAAAAACAAACAAACAAAAAAAAAAAAACCTTTGTCTTTCTCCTTATTTATTCCTTCCCTTCCTAGCTTGTACTTATTTTAACAATGCCTGAGACTTGGTATTACGAGCACTTCCTCTGTCTGTTTGCATCTTTAAGATGAATCGCTTTATGTATTCCCCAGTTGTAAGTTGCTTTGAATAAAAGCATCTGCAAAATGACTAAATGTAAATGTAAAATAACAATGACTTGTCATAAATCCAGTCAAGCTGATCCATGGCAGAAACTGTGTGCGTGGTTAAATTATTACGGTAATCTGCAGGCAGCACAAAAAGACACCCTTTGAGGTATTTTCATCGAGCTGATCAGCGAGTCTTCAGCAAGAACCGACATACAATCAAGAAAACACCAAAACTTTTCCACTAAAGAAAAAAATAAGATGTTCTGAAGAAAATTTTATAACTTTTCAAGAATTGGAACAAAGCTATCTTAAGAAAATTATAACTAGATTTTCATCAATACGTTTGCTGCTGCAATGTTTAAGAGGTGACACAAATGAACACACGGGCCGCGGCACTGATCAAATGCACTAGGTATTTCTGAAGCTGATTGCGAAGCTAGTCTGATTCAAAGGTTGACATGACTAATATTCGGCTGTTTAACAGATCATTTGAGATCTACACCAGCCATGACACTTTCCCTTTCTCCTGTGTGTAACTGCAAACAGGACGTTTCCAGTGAAACCAATCGGACCCTCAAGGAAGCCAAGATTGAGGAAAGGCATGTTTACATGTGATCTAAAGGCACATTTACAAGCTGAAAAACTGTCCCTCATAAATCTAAGCTACTCGTGTCTGGTAGTGGAATAGCTGGAGGTGCTCCTGAACCTCTCATTTAAAGGTCAAACAGACTGCTGGGAAAACAACACCAGTCATTTTTGAGCGCACAGCTCTGAATGCGGTGAGCGTGGACTGAACGAGAGCCTTTCAGTGGGAAGTTACGCAACAGGCGTGTAGGAAGTTGAGGTCAGTCAGGAGAGGCCAACACAAGCGCTTCACAGTCCAGAGCAGCAGATGGGACGGAGACCTCAGCTCCTCAAATCAGCCCCAAAGCCCATAAATGTGTCAGAGACCAATCCACAAATAGGCCACTGATGGTCAGAGAGCATCTCCAAACGTGAGTTCAGCTCCAATCCCGCAGGTCTCTTTTCCTCTTTGAGTCTGAACCGTCATCGGTGTGAGCACTAGCAGCAGCTGCAGTTAGTTAAGCACTGGAGTTTACCACAAAAACACCTCCACAGACACAGCGCTGCTAGAGATGTAACAATATTATCAATATCGTGATATTGTGATAGCAAAACTGTCTCAATATTATCGTGGTAACAAGACGATATGAAACTATAGGTCTTCTGGGCAAAAGTTTTTAAAATATATTTAAACTTCTTATTCTAACATAAAAGGTCTTTAAAGTTGTGTTTTGGGCCATTATGCTTTGGCACAGTATCTGTCAAATGAACTAAAACCAAAAGCACAATATGGCTTAATCCCTTCATCAAGTCTGTTTTCGCTGCGTGTTTCAAAGCGAAGCACACACTTTGTTCAGGTGATCAGCTGGTGTTTTCTGTGCGTCAGAACAGCTCCATTAACAGCAAACGCAGTGAACTCGTTTATTTCATGTGCTATGAGTTTAGCGAGCGTTTGGGAACGCAATGGCCACCAGTTATGCTTTATTTTTGCGGCAGATGATTTCAGCATTTCACTAGATTTGTAGTGAGACGTGTTTTTGTAAGCCTGTTTTCACTGAAGCTGGAGTTTTCCTTCAAAATAACAGCTTAAAAGTGCAGTATGAATTGCACAAAATTTCCATTTCTTTCCAACTTGTCACTTGTCTTCACTTGTCCTTTTTTTAAATATTGTATTGTGGACTTCTTATCATGATATTATAGTATTGTGAGATTTTGATATTGTTACATCCCTAATCACTGCAGATGAGAAGAATGCATCTGCTGAAGATCATTTATTTGGAGAGTAGCAGCTATAAGAAATAAGCTAGCAGGAGCGTCCAAACATAACAATTACATTAACAGTGGTTCACATGTGAATGCAAGTCCACATGAACTTCACCCCAAACTGCTTTTCAAGCAGACTTGAGTGCAGTTCGCTGGTAAAGAACAGGCTGAGTGTCCAATCACAGCGCTCCATTCCTCACGTACTGCATTTCTTTCCAGCTTCTTTAAGCTCTTTAGCGTGCTTGTGTTGAAGGCTGTGGTTATTCACTCATCTCACTCCCACTGACGCGAGCAGGCGTTCGCTACACTGTAACGCTGAGCAGGAGCATTCAGGTTTGCACTGCATATGACTCACCGTCTATGGGTAGGCGGTCAGATTTTAATACTCTTAGGACAGGACTGATTTAGCCAACGCTCCACTGTAGGGAAAATACAATAGTGCTGGTATGAACAGCTCATCATCACTTCTGCGATGTGATTAATTCATTCATAGGCAGAGCAAGAGCAGGACAGCATAACACTTTGACCCACTAAACAAAGGCACATTTACGTTTTATTAACCTAGTCATGTGAAGTGCCTTGAAGATTAAACTTACATTTATTAACACGTATTGATTTGACAGAAGCTTCTATCCAAAGTGGCATACACTGCATTCAAGAAATCAAGCCCTTGCTAGCACCAAATCTCTATGTGCATCATGTAATAACACAAATGTTATTGCGTCTTGAACTGGCTTCTGGGCAGCATGCCTGTTGATTTAGTGCAGCAAACAGGGTGTCCAAAACTACTAATTTTGGGGCCCTATAAATTCAATTTTATTTTATTTTTATTTTTTTTTCCAAATTCTGTTATTTCTATTTTTATTTTTCTGGATTCTGTTTATCTCTTTTTTCATTTTTCTGGACTCCTTTTAAATTATTAAATTAAATGTTATTAATCAAAAAGCATGTCTAATTAATTAAAATCATGAAACCTATACAATTTAACATCAATTTAATCAAATTAAATTTTTAGGGCCCTATGCAATCATTTATTTTTTCTCATGTTCTGTTTATTGTTGTTTATTCTGTGTTTAAGCATGTCGCTTACACTTTTTCTAAGGTCCAGTTCTGGCTATTAACAAACCATTAACTACAACTTTTGTCTCAATAAATTCCTAATTTGCTGCTTATTAATAGTTAGTAAGGTAGCTGTTATGTTTAGGTATTGGGCAGGATTAGGGATGTAATATATGATCATGCAGAATATGTGCTTTATAAGTACTAATAAACAGCCAATATGTTCATAATAGGCATGCTGATAAGCAACTAGTTAATAGTGATAACTGGTCCCTAAACTAAACTGTTACCAAGTATGTTTAATTATTTGAATGCATAAAAACAACACTTTATTAAAATTAATTTTTACAACAGTCCTGTAAAATATTTTATTCTGTGTTATGTATTTTCATTTTTTTGGTTATTAAATGAAGACATAAAACATTAAAATTAAAACAAGGAAAAATTATAGTGTGATTATTCTTTAATAAAGTCTTAATAATTTAACTATGAGTAGTAGTAGTAGTAGTAGTAGTAGTAGTAGTATTACGTACATTCTACTGCACAATAATAATATATTCCTGTCACAATTTCTTCAAGTTAAATTGAATTTTTATATATGACACTAGTTGCACTCAAATGAAACGGTCAAATGCTCATGAAGTGACTCTCAGAGCAGTTCTACAGATTTTGTTCATGTATTTATGTCCTCGTTTAGTGAGACGGCAGAGGCTGAAATCCATTTTGAGCGCCACACACTCTTCCCTATGCATGTAGTAAACGAAACCATGTGTCTGCGGCATTCATTCACACAGAGATGCAGAACATGCAGTATTCATATTAAAAAATCTTTTTGCAGCTTTATATTTACAAATACTAGTCAATATCGCAATTTATTCATCCAAAATTTGACAAATTCCATGGCATTCCGTGTCATACAGCAAATTCCATTTTTATGACTGGATACGGTGATTCTGTCTGTTTTTCACATCAAGGAAATCATTTGGCCCTATAATCTTACTAATCGTGCAAGAAAGTCACTGAAATGTAGTGGTAAGGTCAATGTTCACCTTATGTAAATGACTCTGTCTTCTGCATACAGCATGACAGGTCTGCAGTGTTTCTGCTGTGAGTGGAGAGGACGTAGATGATGCAGATTTGTAAGCCTGCACAGCGCAGTGAGTTTTGTTTTGCTTGTTTTTGTATACTGGCTGCCTCTCATGACTTTAGAGGATTTAAAGGACAATGTTTCCTAACAATAAGCAGTGAAAGTAGGGCTGTGCAATTAATTGAAATAGTTTCGATTTATTTTGATTTCAGCCTCCAATGATTATGAAAATACAATAATTGAGATAAAATGATTATCGTGTTATTCCAGCGGTGTTCTTTCGCTTCTCCATAAAACCCCAATTTCACGTGTAAATCAGTACAATCATGTAACATGACTTTTGCAGAATGGGTGCTTGATTTATTAACGTTAACTAGATTTATTAATGTTTTTAAAAGCTCAAAAGAGGACTTTATTAATGTTTTTAAAAGCTCAAAAGAGGATTTCTGTGCGTGCGCTCAGAGACGGAACACAACAAGGACAGGTAAAGTCATCTTTTAGCTCAAGGTGCACGCCTAAACGGTCAGATAAATGCAAAAATTTGTCAAAATGTGGCGCTTAGTGATTATTCACGTAAACCCTCGTCGGTTATGTAATAAATGAACGTAAACAGATGAGAATGAAAATACATGTGTAACAGTAAATTGGATCTGTGCAGCTCTTAAAGTGACGGCAGTCTAATATTCCTGCTGCGACAAAAGACAAAGACAAAATCACTCACTGCTCTTGACTGAAGGACTTATGTAGCTTTAGTAAAAAACAAAGGAAGTTTAATTCTTACAGTGAAGACTATGCTGTTTTATTTTACATTAGATTATTCGGTAACACTTTATAATAACTGCACTCTATGAATCATAAGGTAAGCATTAGTTCATCCTTTATAAAGCATTGTTCCAACATTAATAGTCATTAGTAAGCAGTTTATAAATACAGCTATAAATGCCTTGCTCTTGATTTATAAGCACATCTATTACAAAGGAGATTAAAGGCTCAGTTATCATCCTAACAAAAAGTAAATAAATACATAAAAAATAAAAAAACAACAACAGAGGGATACAGAACTCAGAAACAGTTATTTCAAGATACAATAAAATGAAACTGTATATAACTGAATATTTCTGTGATCTGTATCCCTCTGTGTTGTGTTTAATTTTTCTTTTTAGAAGATAAATGAGCCTTTAAATCTGCTTTGTAAATGCTTTACAAGGTCTAAATAGTCCTCACTTCAGATGAGCACAAAAATAGATGGCTGGCAACTACTAAATGTTTTATAACAACCTGACTGAATCATGAATTACAGCAGGAATATGTGTCAATAAAGCAGTTATTAACACACAGAGCAACTATTATCATGTGTCTAAATAGTAAGATAGATAGATAGATAGATATAGATAGATAGATAGATAGATAGATAGATAGATAGATAGATATATATATATATATATATATATATATATATATATATATATATATATATATACACACTTACACTTTCTAAATGATCTTATGAACCACTGCCAACTCCTAAATAACTGGTTTGTAAATAACGTAATAATTTAGAAATGATAAATTTATCATTAATAATGTATGAAAATACAATTATTAAACATTATAGATATGCTCAAGAACAAAACATTTATATCTGTATTTATAAACTGCTTACTAATGCCTATTAATGCTGGAACAATGCTTATAAAGGATGAACTGACTATTTACTAAGGCTTAACTAATGATTCATAGTGTGCAGTTATTATAAAGTGTTACCGATTATTAAATTTCTGTAGTAGGCTGTTAACGGAATACTTTAGACTTGTTTTGTCTATAGTTTTGGTTATATGGCCCACTCATAATTGTGTTAAATAATCGTGATATTGACCAAAATAATTGTGATTATGATTTTTGTCATAATCGAGCAGCCCGAAGTGAAAGAATTTTTTCAAAGAAAAAAACTATAACTAATAATAAACCTAACCTTTAAATGTTTTCTTCTTTGCTATGATATCAGAGCAGTTGTATCACCCTGACATATTTCACTTTATGCTCCCTAAAAATACCAATCTGAATTTTAATTAAAAACATGTTAATTACAGGAGAGGTGTACTGATTGTATGTGTGACCTGTGATTATGTATTTTTGAATAAATAAAGAGATCCACACAAAAGCTCCTGTGATTGTGTGCAAGCGTTCTCATTAACATGAAGTGAGCAAATGTGAAGGTGGAAACAGCTCTGTGGCATTACCGCTGTGAGCCCTGCGTTTCCTCTCTAACTCTCTGAGGACAGACAGCCTTTGCTCCTCATGACGTCAGCCTCATGAATGGACACTGGATATCAGTGATCGTAACATGCCCCCCGCAGACTAATGCTGAAACTGCAGCTGAAACACCTCCAGATACGCTTCACAGAGACTATTCAAGCATTATGCATTACTCGATCATGTTGAATCATGACACACACATCACTTTGTAAATGTACACACTTCTTATTGTGTGTGTTGGCCTGCAGCATTTGTTCTACAGATGTGAATGTTTCCTTTTATTATACACTATTAGATGCAGAAATATATTCATTTTTTAAAGCTACGCAATTTGAAAGCTCCTGCATAAAACATGCAGTCACATATTAACTAACACTCATGAATAGGGGACAAAACAGGGCCTGAAACTCTTAAAAAATAATTAACAATGGTAACATTTTATAACAACGTTCATTAATAAACATTATATAATGCTTAACAGATCATTAGTTAATATATATATTCAAATGGCTAGAAATATGAGATAATGTGCTTATTAATGTTCACTAATGAACTTGTTAAACATGACCTAATGATTAACAGATCATAATTTCATGTAAACTAAAATGCTTACAAATGTCATTAAATTTTCAATTCATATGATCATGCACCTCTTGTAAATCTACAGATTATTTTAAGAGAAATTAAGCAATGATTAAAAGCTTATGTATTAATGAATTTTTTGAAATGCTAACAAACTTCAGTTCATAATTACCTAATACTGTTTTTTTACATTTACAAATGTTATGAAAAACTTAATTAGTCATTTTAAGCACTTTATAATCCATTCATGTTAACATATTATTCATGAACTCATAATCACAGTTTGGGATGGCAAGACTCACCGATTTGCATTGGTGCATCACCATAAATGTTAACGATGCAATGCATCGATTTAAAAAAAAAAGCGTGCATCAGCATTTGTATTGCGATGCATCATCGCTAACATATTTGCATTGGTAAAAACCAATTTATTTATATCTGATTATTAATAATATTTTTTTTTCCATTGCATCATATTGCATTGAATCACATTGTGTTGAACTGAATCAATATCAGATCACGCTGCATCGTAATTTTAGCTACTGTAGCAATGTTTGTGTAAAATGTGGTCAGTTACATTTAACTAAATGCTTGCTAAAGACATAACACACATTGTAATTTGGGCACAAAACATGATTTTGTATTTGTTTGATACAAATGGAGAAGGTCATGATTTTAAGAGCAGAGATAGAGGCATCTGATGTGTTTAAACTGGCTACCTTTCATCATAAAAGTATAAGCTTACAATAGTTTAAAGCTAAACTTGTAATAGTTTATCTGAGATTTGTAATATATCTCACAACGAGAAAAAAATCAGTGCATATGTTAGCATATGATGTGTACCTCTGAGTGACTCTCACCTTGGTAGTGCTGCAGGAGTTTGTGCGTGCGAATGTCCCACACTTTGACGGTGTTATCAGTGCTGGCAGCTGCGACACAGGTGCCGCTCGGGTGGAAGTCAGCGTATCTGAAATAAGAGCGCAGACGCTGCTGTGATTGTGTTCCAGCGGAGTACTTCAGCTCTATATGGCTGTCCTTCACTCACCCGCTGTGCTCACAGAATGAATGAATGCACTCTCTGCTGTTCTTGTCCCACAGCTTCACTGTTTTATCATCGCTGGCAATCAGACGCCCATCCTGTGAAAACCTACAGGAATTATGGTGAATTCATTAAGATAGCTCAACTTTCACATCATTAACTACTCTAGTCCTGTGAGGTTCTGCTGGTTAAACACATCCAGCGCAATCATGTTATTCTCTTCTGTATTTTCTCTTGTCTGTTTCTGTCCTCAGAGGCTGTGCAGTCTTAAGGTTAACTTAACGGAGGGTGGCGTTCGAGAGGGCTCCTTGAGCTGAAGGGATCCCCTGAATTTGGTGGAGATCCGCCGCCGCGTTCGTGAGATAATGACATCAGCCAACACTTTAACTTCAGTAAAGAGGTCTCTTGTTCAGGCTGCAGCATTCAAGCCTTGTCTTATTCGACCGTAAGTGCCCTGCAAAGTGGACTTCACATGATATTCCGCCATGATTCCAGTTCCAAGGGAACGTACACATTACATTCAAAGGGCATTAAAGTGCGCGAGATGTGAAGTTAAATAGTATTTATTTACAGTGGTATATTATATCACTCTTCTCTAGTAAGTTTCGTCTGTGTGTGAAGACAGTGGCGCAAATCCGTGAATGAATGTTCTGAAGTGAAATAAACTTCAACGGAATAAAGTTGAATGGAATTGAATTGAAATAAAGTTAAATAAACTTCCCCTTTACTGTTCAGTGCACTGATGTCAGACTCATTTTGGATAATAAAGTTTATTGTTAAATTGTTAAATGCCCTGCCTCCATTACATATCTTTGTCACGTCATTATAAGTGTTTGATCACCACATTTGAGTGATCATCGCAATAAATGTGTTTATGTATATATATATTCTGTTTATGTATAAACTATAGTATTCTATATATAGTACCAGTCAAAAGTTTGGACACAGGAATGGGAAAGTGTCCAAACTTTTGACTGGTACTGTACTATAATATACACAAAGAATATCAGCCGATATATCGATATCGGCCTTTTTTACGCCCTAATATCAGTATCGGTATCGGCCCCAAAAAAACCCATATCGGTTGGGCTCTAGTATATAGTATTATCATGATACTGAAATTTATTTGCAACAAAGTGTTGTCATAACAAGTTTAATAACTTTTTACTTATATCAAAAAGAACTGAACATTTAAATATAAAAAACAATGCACAAAAAAAAATGTATGAAGTAAAAAGAAAAATCACACAGATTAAAGTGCAAAAGAATTATGAAGACCAATAGGTAACACTTTACAATAAGATCTCATTAGTTAACCTTAATGCATTAACATTAACAATAGCTACATTTGCTACATTAGTTATTAATCTTTGTTAAAAAACTGTTAGTTCACGTTAGATCGAGTTCATTAAATAACAGTCGCAAACTTGCAACTTTTGATTTTAAAAACGTGTTAATAAATATTGAAATTACATAAGATTAATGAATGTTGTTAATGAATGAACCGAATGCCTATTTAAATCATTTAAATACGTTTCAGAAAGTAGCACGGCTGCTTTGTTTACAGGGTTTCCAGGCTGCATTTCTGCTGTTCAGTGCCATCTGCTGTCAATGTGTGCTCTCATCCAGAGCGTCTCTCACGTCTTCCGCAATGCGTTTCTCATCCGTACTTGTTTAATTCAGAGTGCACTTGTGTATTCGACTCAGTTTACAGTGGTGTTGTGCATTGTGACCAGTTGATGGGAAAAGTACTCTTAAAATGCATTCAAAGAACCTAAAAAATTTGTAATTAATTATTCACCGTACTTCGAAATGCCCACGATAACAATATCGTGCCTGCTCATTATCGTGATATACCGCACATGTCTAAGAGACTAACAGGAATCCGGTGATATTGTGGTGGTATTAATCTGTGAAGTAACGTACTTGGCACAGCGCACCCCGTTGATGTGCTGGTGAGAGAGAAGAGGAACTTCTGCCGGTGAACGGTCCAGACTTTGATGCTTTTGTCATCAGAAGCGGTGAGGAGCACCTGTCCGTCTCTGGAGAAGCTGACACTGTGCACGGTTCCTGTATGTGCTCGAAACACCGTCGATTCCCCTTTCCTGACATTGACACAATATCTCACGTCACTTACATGCTTATTCCATCAAAATATATACATATATGTTTTAGTTTTTTATCTGTAACAAAGCTTTCATCTGTTTCTTAATGTCATATACATTCGTTTTTAAATAATATCACAAAAAACACTATCATTCAAATGTCTAGAGTAAGACTTTTTTCCCCATCAAGGATATATTAAATTGATTGAAAGTGACAGTAAAGACATTTATAATGTTCCAAAAGTTTTCTATTTCAGATAAATGCTGTTCTTTTGAACTACCTATTCATCTGTGAATCTTGAAAAATAAAATGCATCAGTTTCAACAAAAATATTGTGCAGCACAACTGTTTTCAATATTGATAATAATCAGAAATGTTTCTTGAGCACCAAATCAGCATATTAGAATGATTTCTGAAGATCATGTGACACTGAAGACTGGAGTAATGATGCTGAAAATACAGCTTTTTAAAATTCATTTTACCATATATTCATATAGAAAACGGCTATTTAAATTATAATAATATGTCACTGTTTTTACAGTATTTCTGATCATATAAATGCAACTTTGGTGAAAAGAAGAGACTTCTTTCAATAACATTAACAAACCGACCTGGTAGTGTATATACTGTACACAAAAGAAAAAAAGAAGGAAACAGCCTCTATTTCTCACGTCTCTGTAACGTGTAAAGGAGGATCGGACGGACAAGAGCAGTGTCTCAATGTGATTGTGATGGGACACGCTCAGGCTTTCAGACAACATGATTATCAGCTTGTGAAGCAGTTATTTCTGTACCAACACGCACATCCAGCATCTCACTGATTGAGAGAAAAGACTTATGGGAGCATTAGTCACTGGCAGAACAGAAGGTTTGATTTCTTAATTTTGAGTATGAGCAGCGAATGAGGCTCTTCATATGTGTATAAATCGTCTAGAAATGGTCTTGTGGAAACGGCCTGAAAGCAGAAGATGAATGTAAACAGGCGTGCACATCTCTGTGAGTGTGTTCGAGCCACACGTTCACATGAAGTGTCTGATTCAATCAGAGATGCTGCTGTTAAAAGTGACTGTATGGGGTTCTGCTGCCACCTAGTGTCCCCATTCCCTGAGGAGCCAAACACACGGTCTGTGACATTATTAGCTTCCACTGCTTGACCATCCAGAGGATGACGGATCACGGTCAGGAAACTTGTTTGAAAACACTTCAGCTTCAAATAACTGTCCAGACAGATCTGCCGTCATTAACAGTCTCTTTGTCACCGACTAACATACTGGAACATGGGTAGGACGTGATGAAGGTATTTGGGTCATTCTGTGTCACATCAACTTGGCTAAAATATGAGAAATATAAATCACCAAAGCCAAAATATTACATATTATTCATGAACATCGAAATGAGAAATATAAGCAATATGAAAAGTGACCAACATTTGTTTTTCAATCATTGGAAATGGGTAAAATTCAACCATTTGGACATGGCATTGAGATCCCCAAGTATATGGGAATTAACTAAATAGGGCTTTAAAATGAAAATACCAGTTTATTAAAAGCATATTGAGATATTGAGTTACAGGCAAACATCAGAAAAATAATGTTTATGGTTTTCAGACAGTTATGATATGGTATGAATTGTTTTGATAGAGAAAAACAAGACATTTCTAGTTTCAACATTATTTGTTCTTCAGATATAATCATCTGTATGCAAACTGACCCACATTTGTTTTTTGAACACTAAAAAAAGTGTACAATATAACAATTTATTCCAGAAGCCATACTGATATCTCAATATATCCAGAAATGAACCATATAGGGCCTAAAAATGGTGACACAAAATGAAAAGTTTGTTAGGAACTAAAATATAATATATAAGATTATATAATATAATATAAGTATTATATAATACTAATATAATATAATATAATATAATATAATATAATATATATATATATATATATATATATATATATATATATATATATATATATATATATATATATATATACACATACATATATATATACATACATATATACATACATATATACATATATATATATAACAAATATAAGATACATTTAATACTTCTTCAATCACGGGTATGCAAACTTTGGGAAAAAAAAACACTTTTTTTCCATTTTTGAATGGTCACCATTAGCATATAATGCAACAAAGATTGCTAAAGTCAACAGATTTTACTAACCAATCTACTGATATCTGTGTGAAAATAACCCCCTGTAATACAACTCTGAATCTCAGGTGAAAACTGTCATTTTAACACTCAATAAAACACAGGATTGCTAGGATAATATTCATCCATGACATTTCATATTTTGGCATATGTGTGCATTTCTTTCACCACAAAAATAGAAATGGGACCCTTGGTTGAGCTGACACAGAATGACAATTTGATTT